>LPNX010701044.1:68115-97139 GCA_001517045.1 Pseudotsuga menziesii
ACTTGGATGTCTTTACCTTGGTCAAACCTTGATAGGCAGTCTCCAATGCATCCCATGCTTGCTTGGCATTAGTCGACGCAGCTATTCTTGGGAGTATGCTCTCATGCATAGCTTGATGTATGAAAAACAGAGCCTTTCCATCTCTTTTCCTCTGTTCTCTCAAGGCATCTTTCTGAGCCTGTGTGAGATTGTTATATGCTGTCATGTCTGCTGGTCCTGCATAACCATGCTGGACTATCTCCCAGACATCTTGTCCTCTGAATAAAGCTTTCATTGTTAAAGACCAATATTCATAATTCTTTCCTGTAAAACTTGGAGGTTGCAATGAACCAGAAGTGGAAGCCATTTTTTTTAATTTAATTAACTTTCCTTAGAAAATTAAATTCCACCCTTTAAGACAAGATTTCTTTCCTAAAATCTTGGACTGATGTAAACCTTGTTCTGATATAACCTTGCTCTGATACCAGATAGCCAAAACCGAGCCGACTAAACTTGATTTTAGGGCTCAGTCGAAATTCAAATTTCAAATTTTACCTTTTCACGTCGACCAACTTTTTTTTTCACCAGTCGGGTGAAACTTGTCTATGTCCGACTAGACAAGTTTGCAAAATTTTAGTCGGTCCTTCACTCGACCGAAATTACTCCGACTTACTTGCCCGACTGATTTTTACCTCGACCAATTTTACTCCGACCAAGTCGGACCTTCGACCAAGTCGGCTCTCCGACCAAGTTAGCTGCTTAGTCGGTTGACCAACCGACCACTCTAGTCGGCTCTTCGACCACTCTAGTCGGCTCACTCTCGTCGGCTTACTTTGGTCGAAATCTGCAGGATATGATTCTAAGCCTAAAGACTTGAGAAATTATAAATGCTTTTCACTCGTGAGTAAAATGAAGTAAAATAGACAGATTTACAAATCCAAATAACTTATGAGAAACATGTGCCAAATATGTAGGAAGACTTGAGTCGACCAATGTGCAGTAAAACCTGGAACTTTCACGCAGTGAGATTTTATGGGTTCTTGTTCTTTCACTTGACAGTAACTGTAAAAGACATTTACAGAAGTAAATCTGGAAACATATGCAACCAAATAATCATGCATTCAACCACAAACTATTTCATATATTAACTATGCTGAAATAACAAAGTACTACAAACTCGTCGATTACAAAATGGTCGATCCAGACTTGTCCGACCAGACTCGTCGATCTACAGAGCTTCAGCTCGTCGACTGAATTTACATGCACAGAAGCTTGAGCTTCAACTGTTCTTCCTCTCCTTGTTCTTCTCTACAGATTTACAACAATGCTTCTTCTATTTATAGGCAATTTGAAAATTGCTACAGCATGGGTCGACTGATCTGCCATTAAAGGCTGTAATAACTGCTACCTAATAACTTAGCTTCTGAAATAAATTCGACTGGACTATGTTGCCTACTCGGAGCCTTTTCCTCCTTGCCAGACTGGCAGACAAGATTTCGACTTGTACGGTCTCTGACAAAGACGGCTGAAAGTTGCGTACTATGTCAGCTGAAGATTGCGAACTGATCTGCGAGTAATTACCATTTTCCAACATTTCAACTGGATTTTCTCTTAATTAAAGGAGAAGTGTTATTTATTTAATGTCCTGCCTAAAACCAATGCAGGTATTGGGATCTCAACTGGAGCGAACCAGGAGGTCCACTGCTATCTATCTGATTCGTGAGTTTGCATTATTGAACCAAAATTGTAATACTACATAAGCTGATGCCCGATTAGAACTTCAGCTTGTGTGTTGCATTTTTTTAATTTAACGTCCCGTGGTGAGCTGAAGTAATTTTATGGTATTGTTTTTAAAAAAAAAAACAATCCACGGTTCAATGGTATAATTGATACACAGTTATTTTTTTTTACAATTTTTTAAAATTATTATTAGATATCAGACAAACTTTACAAGATCTTAGATAAAGGCTACAAGATCGAGCCCTCATATTAATAGCCCACACAAACAATATAGACAAACTTTACAAGACCTCTACAAAAGTTACAACATCTCCACAAATGTTACAACATTTTTCTCAGACTTCGTAATATTATTTTTGACAGACATAATATGGACAAACCTTACAAGATCTCCCTCATACTGGGCTGTACTGGGCTGTAGAGCACCTCCCATCCAAGAAACCTTAATGTTTAAGAGGTTCTATGTGCGTGATGGCCACTCTTGCATAAATATTAACACTGCCTAAATTGGGCTCATTGATCATAAACAAAGCCCAAAAAAACCCTTTTCATTTTTTGTTTTAGAGTAGTTTAAAGAGGCTACTTTTTTTCATTGTTTTTTTAGTTTTTTCGATAATGTTCCTAGGTAAATCCCAGGAATTCTATATAACTATTATTAAACTTACATTATTTGGTTGCCCCCAAGGTTTTCTCAAGTTTTAAAAACAATTTGTTTATGCAATTTGAATTGCATAAACATTTGAATTCAAGAAAAAAAGATGGAGTTAGCTAAACTGTCGACCATTTGCATCTTTTATGGCAAGTTTGGCAGGATTCCGGCAACACGATTTGGTGTTGAAAATGAGATTTTTACTGTTGAAATTGCAATTTTTATTGCAGAAATGGATTCAGGACCTCCATTACACATTGATACAATTCCAATAATTGAAAACTAAAATTTGAACAATTTCAGCAGAATTTTAAAATTTGAACAATTTCGACAGAATTTTGGCTACAAAAACTCACCAAATTTCGGGTGCAAATGGTTGAAACTTTAGCTTACCAAAAAAATAACCTAATTCAGACAACAAACTGCCACAGACTGCCGGAAAAGTTAAAAAGTTAAAAAATCGGCTATCCAACTCCCAAGACCAACGGCGAATCATAGAAGGTCGCGATGCATTAGTCGACGGTCTAGTCAACCGATTTCATAATAAAACCGCTAAGCTGAACCAACAGTTACCCATCGAATTCTGAGCTTGAAGCAGTACACTACCTGCCAGACATTCTCTATACGTTTAGGCAAGCTCCTGACCCCGTGCTGGCAGATAAAACCAGAGTAGATTTGAGAAGAGTCTAACAGCTGATAGATTCAGATGGAGTGCCATAGGAAGCTAGCAACAGAAGCCAAGGATTTGAGAAGAGTCTAACAACAGATCGATTCAGATTTCCTTTCATATCCTTTATGTTGTTTAACAGTTTCCTAACTATCCCGACTCTGATTTCTGGAGGTAGAGACTGTTTTTTTTGTGTTAAAGGGATATTTTCGTCTTCTTTTTTCTCCACATTTTGTTTCTCTGGCGTCTCTGGTTTCTCAGCATTGAATCCACAACAAAATAGAAAATGTAACCAGGTCGATTATTTTTCCCCATTCATTGAGAACCAATATGATGAAAATTACTATAAGAGGTATGATCTAGATTATTTCTAACCGTGTTGCCATTTTGGATAAACTCTTTAACAGATAATAGGGAAAATTAAGTTTTGAGACACTTGTTCCTTGAAGAAAGAACCATCTAACCGTGTTGCCATTTTGGATAAACTCTTTAACAGATAATAGGGAAAATTAAGTTTTGAGACACTTGTAGCTTGAAGAAGGAACCAACGACGGTATATGTAAACCGTGGAAAATATTCCTGTATAATGCTGTATTATACTTAATACTTCCCTCCATTCCTCTTTCAACCGATTTTGGTGAAATCATTTGCTCCAATCCAGTGGAAAGAGAAACTAGTTCAAATCAACTTCTAAATGAAGCCTTTTAAACCATAAATCTCCTTCTCTGGGTAACCCAGTCGCTTCTGCAATAGAGGCTTCTAAAACATCAAAACTCATACTACCAAATCAACCTATGTACCTGTGAGGTTTGAATTACTGTGTGACTTCTACATTGTCACCATTGATTTTTTAAAATAAAGTAAACCATATTCCATCTATCATCATATTTGCACAATGAGGATGCCCTTCAACCCATTTGGTAGTAATAGGCCTAAACTTGTGTATTTTACAGCCTATTTTTTTCATCCTCACAACTGAGGACTAGAAAATACTTGCTCGTGGATTGAATGAGTACTTCCTCGTGCATATCTCCAATGATAATATTATTATTTAAAAACTGTGTCCCAATTTTTATATTTGTTGAATGATCATCCATTATTTTTACTTGACCTAAAAGATATTATCTTAAAGGAAGATTTACTTGACTAATATACACGAGTAAGTTTGTATCCACTAAGTTGCACTTAGGTGGCTTTCCAGTGAGCCATTGAAGACTTGAACCATTCCATTGTTCAATATTTGTGTTCTAAGGTCCATTAGGCTAATAAATGGCCCTTATTATTATTATTATTATTATTATTACTACTACTACTACTTTTACATATCCATACCCTACAAGCAAGGTAATAAATGACTTATCATGATGAACTTATGTAAAAGGCTTGGATTTCCTAGGATTTAGTCATCAATACTTTACTCTAGGGTGTTTTTCCTTGAAAATTATGTCTTTTTATAATAACTTATAAATTCCAATTTTTTCACTGGTTTTTTCAAAGCTAGAGAGGCATTAGGAGGTTATTAAAACCTAGGTGTCAATGCATATTACCATGCTAATAATTATTATTGAGTCATATTAACATGTACTAAGTCCCTCTTGAATGTTTTTAATGTTTCGGCCATTTTTAATTTTTCCATTAAAAAGAGGCGTGTTTTAATTTAAAATATTCACCCAAAAAGGCCTGTTGTAGCATTTGATTTTCCAAAGAAACTTTTAAAGTGTTTTGTGTGTATTTGGTTACTTATATCTCACTATTTTTACAACTTTGAGGAATAAGTAGAAGGAATCTCTCGTGAAATTTTGAACTTTTGAGTCATCTAGAGCACCCTAGAGGCTTCCTTCCTCTTCTCGTAATTTTTTTCTAAGAGTTTGTAAGATTAGTGATCATATTTTCAAAGGATCATAAGAATTTTTGAGTTTTTAATAAATCATAATAATAGAGTAAGTTGGATACACATCACCCACATCCCATCCCCATGGGGGTTTCACCATTTTCCATTTTTATGGCATGAATTTTTCTAACATTTTGGTTTGTTGGTTTAACAAAATCACACATTTCATCTTAACACAATGTATACTTTTTTATAAGTAGTTTTTAGTTTAAATTTTCCTTCAATTTGTCATTTTTGCAAGCTTTCACTCATTACTTTATGATTTAAATTGGAACAAATAATTTTTTCCGATCCATGTATGCTCTTTCCCTTTGCAGTATTTTTTTAACATTGGAAAACAAAAATAGATATGTAACACTCTTTAAATATAAACATCTAACTAAGCAACTCAGCCTAATAAAATCAACCACCCTCGAACATAACAAAAATATGGTGTTTTGATATCATCTTCCATGGGAAAAATATTCAAAGGAAGTGGGACCAACTAGATAATGACCGAGGAGCCCCGTCATACTACACCCTCATATCGTGTAGTGTTGGACACATCCCAGCGATTCCAATCTATCCCACAATTTCTCATGTGGATCCACATAGGGTGAATCCAAAAATATTCCTTGTACCTTAGGCTATATTGGGAATCCCCCTCCCCCATTAATCAACTCACCCTTCAATTATTTCTAAAACTGACCAAGAACACAATTGCAAAATCTTTACTTTTACAACAACATTTGCTTTGATTCTATAACGTTGGCCTTAAATATCCACTATTTTCTTCATTCAACTAAGTTATCTTTAAATTGTCGTGATTAGTTTAGTCATGTATGTTGTCTAAGTTAATTTCATTTTGTAAGTGTCTTGATCAATAATTTAAACCCAAAAATATTAAATAAAAACTTCCATCCAATATAAATAAGAACTTATAGCCTTATTTAGTTTAGTAGGCTCTACCCCCCTTGGATTCTTTAGGAGTTAGCTTAAAAGGAGTTGAGTCAAGATCAAGTGATAACACTTGATTCAAGACTTTTCCCCAAGAACACATCGAGCAGCTTGAATATTTCTGTTACGTTAACCCTAGGTGCATAAGAGGAATAAAGAGAAGGGTATCCCAACCCTTTCACTTGAAATGGATCTTTATGGATACTATCCATTATAAATATTCTCTTGTTTTGATATTTACATGTGTAACCAAGATCAATGTTTACCATATTATTATACCTTGTAAATTGTGTCCCTATAACTCCTCTTGACCATCCTATATGGGAATACTATCATTAAAGAAGTGTGACCTGAATCCTATATTTCATGAAAGGTCCTTGTTATTTCCTCCTCACCCATGTTTCATATGAAGTGTGAATCCTTTAACATATTTGATTAACTGTCAACCTATACATCCTTTTTACCTAACTTTTCAAAGATACTTTTTTGGGTAATTTGTTTCCTGATTCCTATATCAGAGGAGGGTTTCCCAACACTTTTTATATCCACTCCTTGTTGATAATACTATAATCGATTAAGTGATAATTTATTCCTATATTTGATTAACTATCTAGTGGGATTTCTTTTTAAATCACCTCTTGAAAGATACTATCCTGGAGGAATGGTGGTCAGATTGTTAAATTTGAGGAACGATTGGTTCATAATTTTTCTTGAACCAATTTGAAGATTTTGTTGATCAAATGACTTGTTATTTACATGTTTATCCTAGAGAAATAAGTAGCAGATTTGTACATCTTATGAAGGGTCTCTCGACACTTCCTCTTAACACTACCCATTAACAATACTATCATCAATGAAGTGTGACTTGTTTCTATGTTTGTTGAAGGTTCGTCCATGCTTTATGCTTGAACCATCTCTTTGAGGATGATACTATTAAGTAGGAATGGTTTCCTATTTTAAACTTCATACTTATCATCACTATTTTTAGGTTACTCTTCTCCAATGTGATGTTAAAGGTCTTAAGAAATACACAGCCTTCTACTAAAAAAATTCACATTCAAATCAATATTAATAATAACTCAATAACTAGTTATGATCGAAATATCATTCCTACTTGGATGTCAAAATGGTTAAGCTCTTATTATGCTAATATCGATGTTTGTTTTACACTTAAGCTTTATTTTGTTTGTTTTACACTTAAGCTTTATTTTTAAAATGACGATTTTTTTAGAGAATTGATGAATCAATATTTTTATTCTATATGACTTCATTTTTGTTAACTTTATCGATTTCAAAATTTTCTTCTTGAATGATCGTTTGTGAAATGGATATGGATGTTATTTTTAATGGATTGAAAGTTGCTGAAGGAATAACTTTTCCCAATAGAAAAAAATTAAACAATAGTGACATCAAATCTTTAAAAGGGTTTACGGTCCTTTAGTTAGTTTTCTCATTGCCAGCTTATTCTACCAATAAACCTTTCGGCATTTTACCTGGAAACCAAAATTCCCTGGTACAAACCGCCATGGGGCCAAGGGTTTGAGAAATGGATTGTAGAAAGCTTTTTAATGTTCATTAAACTACTTCTTCATAACACAAAATAGGGCTAGAATGGAGCAGCAGTGTGGGGGAAGGAATTGAGGATCAGAATTAGAGTTAGAGAAATGTAGTGAAAGGTTTTAAATACTAAAAATACTTTGCTCCTTCGTATATAATTTTTAATTTAACAAAACTACAATTATGTGATATGACTCTAAAAACACTAATTTTTATCTTAATCATCATGTCCTATTCCTCCCTGGGATTTGGGCTTTAAATATTTGTCTTGAAGATCCATATCGTAGGTAGATCATAGTCCTAAGAATCCAGGTCGAGTGGACACAACTCGCCTAAGTTCATCTCATCAACTGAATTGCATGCACCATTGCTCTCCTTGGGTCAATGCAAAAAGAAACATATCACTTCAGTTGATCCCCAAGGTGATTCCCTCTATCCTTACAAGTTACGAAAATCACGAGCGGGATCGTCCCGCTTTGCTATCCATCTGTCGTGCTACGTTGTGGTATCTAATACAGTACAAGCAATCTCATAAGTGTTTAGCAGAAATCTGTCCTCATCGGGAAAGAAGAAAAATAATCCATATCGTACGCCTGGGAATCCAAATCATCGTAGTCCTGAGCTTCCACATGGAAGGGACATAACTCGCTTAAGTTCAGCTAATCGAATGAATTCCATGCATCATTACTTTCCTTTTTTCAATGGAAAAATAAACATAACACTTCAGGTCATCTGAAGTTATGAGTGATTTTCTTTTTTTCTTTTTAATGTCCATCTTTGAATTTACTCTTATGTATGGTGTGTTTCTATTCATGCTCCTTGTTCATTTTTGTGAAAATGTGTTGCCACTAGCTTGATTATTGAGTGTCATGGGGAATTCACTTGTTAACCAATATCTTGTCATGTCCATTCAAAGGGGATTTTAAAATTATGAAAAATTAGTTAATATATTATTTCATATCAAGGGGGCAGTTATATTTTTATAATTGACGTAGGGATACAGGTATTTGGGGGGGGAAGTGATATGCATTGGTAAGGGATTTCCAGGAAAGAAATCTAATGCATACACATAGTGACATAGGAAATATCAATGGAGCTACACCAAACAAATGACCAAATTTATCCAATAAATATATTTGGGATATAAATATTAGATCTACATGAAAAAAGAGTCTCTGGTAGAATTTTGTTGATTTGGCATCATTCAAGTCTCACAAATATTTGAAATGGGATTGCACTAAGATCAATATGGTCATTGATGGTGCATCACTATCCAATCAGTCAATTAAGAGGGTGTTATCTATTACAGGCTTTCGATGCCTCTATAAAGGAATTTATTGTTGCATCATTTGTTGCTACTACTTCAGATATAGGGAATGGTAGCTCTATCATTATTTCCATCCAAACACATGGAAAAATGAATGAATTCTCTAGAAAAAATGAATGTAATTTGTTTTGCACCCACCGAAGGTCCTCAATTCGAACTCAGACATTTTTGTTTCTACATAATGTTTACTTTCTCTAGACGCATCAAAATTTAGTATCTCTGGTATTACACGCTCGTTGGGACTGAAAGCTTAAGCTATTACATATCATACTGAACTTATATCATGAAAATAACTAAAAATTCATTACATACCAGACAAAGATGGAGAAATTATCACGAAAATAACTAAAATTTCATCACATACCAAACAAAGATGGAGAAATTATCATGAAAATAACTAAAAGAACAAAGATGGAAAAATTATTACGAAAATAACTAAAATTTCATTACATAGCAGATAACGAAAATTTCATCACATACCAGACAAAGATGGAGAAATCATCACGAAAATAACTAAAAGAACAAAGATGGATAAATTATTATGAAAATAACTAAAATTTGATTACATAGTTCACAAAGATGGAGATTCATTACATAGCAGACAAAGATGGAGAAATTATCACGAAAATAACAAAAAATAACTAAAATTTAATCACATACCAGACTTAAATGGAGATGCGGGGTATCGATCCCCATACCTCTTGCATGCTAAGCGAACACTCTACCATCTGAGCTACATCCCCATGCCCTGAATAATATCTGTACTAAAATGAGAGTATATATCGGATTCGAAAGGAACTAAAATTTGATTAACATAATGAAAAATACAACATGTATGGTGGACAGAAACTGTCTTAGTGCTTATATATAACTGATCCATGGAAGGAACCTTGAAGGAACTTACTTTTACACCACTAAAATCACAATTCATTCTTTTTTATCACATTTCAGTTATTATTTATTTTTATTTTTTTACAATAAATTATTTTGACAGTCTTATGCTTAATCATATGTTCAAATGTTTTATTTAAGTGTCATATACATCTGGTCATAAGTTTTAAATCTAATAAAATTAACAACAAACTACCCAATCATCCAAGAAACCTTATTGTCTAGAAGAGGTTCTATGCCTGTGATGGCCACTCTTGAATAAATATTAACAATGCCCAAATTATGTTGGAACAACTGAGTGGGCCTAATGGTTAAGAACATGTGTTATCTCTTTGGAGGTCACAAGTTCAAAGGGTAGGGATGCTCATTGGCCTGTTGTGACAAGGCTGGAAGGGTAGGCCACCGCTGTGATAGAGGCTCACCACGGTGGGCTTCGGAAGGTCTTGACCCTTACCCTTGGGGCACTTACAATTCCAATCACTGAAAACTACCATTTGATGTTGCGACAAGGTTGGAAGGGTAGCCAATCACTGAAAACTACCTTTTGATGTTGTGACAAGGATGGGAGGGTAGGTCTCAACCCTTACCCTTGGGGCTCCCGGAGTATACAATTCCAATCACTAAAAACTACCATTTGATGTTGTGACAAGGCTAGAAGAGTAGCCAATATACCATTTGATATTGTGGGCTTCGGGAGGTCTTGACCCTTATCCTTGGGGCACCCAAATTATACAATTCCAATCACTAAAAACTACCATTTATTTGAACAATTTTTGCTAAAAAACCCTCACCAAATTTTGAGTGAATACAAGTAGTCAAGAGTTTAGCTTTACACCAAAAAGAATCGAATTCCGGCCACAAACTACCACGAAAGTTAAAAAGTCGGCTGTCCAATTCCCAAGACCAACGAAGAAGGTCGCGACCAGCGGTCAAATTTGAACTCATCCCATCCCTTCCAAAGAGGTTTAGACCGTCCCAGAAGTGTAACGAAAACTTTGCCCGTAAAAAAAAATTTAAATTTTTTATTTCACCCGTCCACCATGAAGAGATACCTTAACTTAAATATTTCAAAAGGAGGGTAAGCCTTTTAATTTTCCCGTCAAATATTTTTTCCATTGAAAATACATGCTGTGCGAAAAGGCAATGGGAAATAATAATTAATGAGTAATGACTTTACATCACATCATGGGATCTTTTTCAAACATATGAATAACCATAAATACCAAATCATTGTGCATGACGCAACAGTTTTGCAATATCGTTCGATCCATGTGAGCAGCTTCCCGAGGCTTACATAACGCGGAAGTTGGAACAACAACGAATCAAATTTCGAGCACAATTTACAAGCGATTATGACACCGATTAAAAATAATTAAATTTTTTATTTTCAACATCAATGTTTACAAAAAATTTCAAGTCTTACGCAAACATTAATAAATATCTTAAGATTTATATATATCATCTTTGTGATGACATAAAAAACAAAATGGTTTCTTTACTTTTTTGAGGTTCAATAAAAGAAACTTAATTATAATAAATGTTAATAACTCTAATCATCATATTTAAAACATTTTTTTAATAAAATAATTTTCAAAATGAGTAGAGTTTGTAAATTAATCAAATCTTGGTATTTTAGAAAACATTTTAATATTATTTACATTTTTATTATATATAATTAATAACGTGTGTAACAATTTATTATTATTTAAGTTTTTTTAATATATTTATTTTAAAACAATGTAAAAAAAACTATGTAGATAATTAGAATCTTGACATCCATGAAAAATCTTTAACATTATTAAATAAATATTAATAAATTGTAACAATAAAAATAGTATTTTCAAAAGCTTTTTTCACCTGCTTTATTAAAAAAGGTGCAGGCTTCAACTCTTTTAAAATATTTATTTTAAAACAATGTAAAAAAAACTATGTAGATAATTAGAATCTTGACATCCATAGAAAATCCTTAACATTATTAAATAAATATTAATAAATTGTAACGATAAAAATAGTATTTTCAAAAGCTCTTTTCACCTGCTTTATTAAAAAAGGTGCAGGCTTCAACTCTTTTCCATAAAGTCACGCTTAAAATATATAAAGTTTAAAACAATCCAATCGAAATGAATGGATTCATCTCAATACGGGATAAAATGATTAAATAAGACTTGTTATTCAATTAAAAATAACAAAGATATTTGAATATATAACAGTTTGAAACGTTCAAGCGGTCTGTAGTTGCAATTTGCAATAATGATTTGCGTGGGGAACAAGAGACTTATAAATCACTCATTGTTTACAACAAAAAGGAATGTCTGATCTTTATTTTGGGGGGTGGGGGTTGTTTGGATTTGCATTGGGTGTAATTTGTACTGCTGCTAACAGTATCAGGAATGGCCGTTAAGGTCGAAAAGGCTAGAAAACAGTATTTATTATTTATATTTATATTGCAAAGCTCTCTTTTAAAAGCTCTCTTTATTTGTAAGACTTTCATTGGAGACATTGGATATGCTAATGTTTCTCTCTCTTAGTGCACCTCATGATTTAAATAAGGTAGATTGCAATGGTATTTATGATGTATGGAAACAAATGAAAGCCAGAAAGCCTCTTCCATTGGGCTAGATTCATGTTTTCAATGATGTAATCCTAAATGTTTTTGAAGAATATCAAATGAATGGAAGGAAAATATGTTTTCTTATTAATTTTTTAATGGAATTGGAGAGATATTTGTTTATTGATTAGTTTTAATGAAAATTTACAATGTTTGATGTAGTTTCTATTTGATATTTTAAAATTATAAATATTTGGAAGGGCATTATTTTATTTTCACCTTTTTTTTAAATTGAAGGAGGAACATAATTTTCAATTTTCAATTGAAGTGCAATTATTTCTATAACCTTTCATCCTTGAAGAGTTGGATAGTTGCATGCCCTTCAAAAAAAAATTAAGACAAGCCCTTCAAATTTGACCAGTGATGCATTAGTCGACGGTCTAGTCAACTGATTTCATTATAAAACCACTAAGCTGAACCTAGGGTTACCCATCGAATTTTGAGCTTGAAGCAGGAGACTACCTGCCATATATTCTCTATATGTTTCGGCAAGATTCCATAGGTATTTTCATTCCCCGGAAATATTGTGAATAATCCTGACCCCGTGCTAGCCCGTTTCCACGGTCTGATAAAAACAGAGTAGATTTGAGAAGAGTCTAACAATAGATCGATTTAGATGGAGTGCCATAGGAAGCTAGCCACAGAAGCCAAGGAACTTGCAGAGGAAAAAATTGGTAGTGGGCATGATGTTTCAGGTGCAATGAAGCTTGCAGTGAAGGCCCGACATTTGTATCCTGAACTAAAAGCCATTTATCAATTAATCTTAGTTCTAGACATCCTCCTGGCTACAGCGGATAATCCTAAGGATTACAGAAGAAAGAGGAAAGACTATTACATGATCTTGCAGGTTGATCCACATGCCGAAGAGAATGTGATTAAGAAACAGTACAGAAAAATAGCGCTAAATGTTCATCCTCATAAGAACCCATCCGTTGGAGCGGAGGAAGCGTTTAAATTAGTTATCGAAGTCTTCGAGGTACTTTCGGATGAGCGCAAGAGAGCAATGTACGATCAAGGAGTGTGGCATGGTCTTTTGAATATCAGAGCTGGAAGAATGGCAGAATGGCAGAGGAAGAGGGAGGAATGGCAGAAAAATAGGGAAGAATTGCAGAGAAAGAGGGAGGAATGGTAGAGAGAGAAGGAGGATAGCCATAAAGAGACGGAGGAATGCAAGAGAAAGTGGGAGGAGTGGCGGAAAAAGATGGAGGAATTACAGAAAAAGAGGCTGCAGAGTTTAGACGAGGATCTCGATACAGCATGGATGAAAATGCAAAAAAACAAAGAGGAATGGGAAAATAGGAGGTCCCAGATGTCCGAAGAGGATATGAGAAAAACCACAGAGGAATGGAAGGAAAAGTTAGCAGGGATCAGTCGAGGACCTCCAAAGATTAGGGATGAAAATGCAAATTGACAAAGAAAAATGGCAGAAAAGGAGTTTCCCCATTTAAATTATTTTGCACATAAGTTTATTTGCGTAGAAATTGTGTTTTAGTTTACCTACGATAATGATGTATTTTAATATGCCTCTATCGTGTATATATATATATATATTAGCATATCTTCAAAGTGGAGAAATGAAATACGGAAGATAGCTTTGATATATTTCAAAAAATAAGAGAAAGTTGTGTACATATAATATAAGTTTATGTGATGAAAGCAAGTCTAGAAAAACAAGTGAAAATAAGTTACATCAAACTTCTAAATAGCCACATAAGTGAAAATATGTTTCCTCCAAAAAAGAGTTTTTGATGTTTTAGGTAGCTTTAGAGAACCTAGAAACCCCTGAATGTGGAGGAACTATACCTTTGAAACTACGTCGAGAGACTATACCTTTGAAATTGAAACTTGAACTATGTGAGACATCAAAATTTCTACACATCATAATTTGCACAAGTGACATCTTTTTCATGTGGACCATTCGTGTGGGTCCTCTTATAATCTCATGTATTGAAGATCATTGAATAGCCAAATAACGTTGACACGTGAAGAAAATATTTTTTTTCAAGTTTTTAATATCCCAATTTGAAATCTATTGAATATCGATAGTATATAGTCAGGATGTCCATTAGTAGCTTGTTGCTTAATTTTTATGACGTAATGGATGCAGAAGCTAACTCCATTGTGCAAAAATATTGTAACTCAAGAGGCACAAGTTTCGATAGACTTAACAATTCCATTGAATTTCTTTTTACCTTTTCTCTTCACACATAATTATATGACCAAAAACATACACATAGATCTCAATAACACGACTATGTGCATGAAGGGTGGTTTTCCTGTTCTACTTAAAAAGAAGAAGTTTGATTGGTACCCATAGTATCGCCATCATAACCTCGTTAAGTTACATTATAAAATAAAGGAGATCCAAATACCATCCATTATACTTCAAGCTTTTAAATCTCATTTATTATTATCCTTGGAAAAATTAAAATATAAATTCCTTGTTTTTTTCTTGAAACAAAATTACAAAATTTTAATTAGGTAAGAACCCATAAATTTAATAAAATGATAAAAACAATCTGTGTTTGCTCAAATAATTTTGATTTGGAATTATAAAAAACAAGTTCTATATGCCGAAGAAATCTCAATTTAGCATGGATTTATCAGCTATATTATCTTCCTATCCAAGAGTGTGTGTGAACATGAATATAATCGATCTTATCACAAAGAATGTGTCTGTAGAGTTTGCAGGAATGACACATGTAGGATGTTTACGATGAGTACTGACACTAATGAATATACTAGCATTTGTATACATGTTTATGAATGGGACATAATATTCTATAATTCATGGTCATCTCACATCAAAGAGAGGACATAACGTTTGAGAGTTTTTTATTATTTGGATTGTCTTTTTCCTTAAGTGAAATGAAAACTAAAAGCTAGTGCAACACAACTTCGCAGGCATGTATACAAAACTTTACATGCATGTAATAGAACATATAACACTAGTGTAGCACTATTTCTCGAAGGTAAAATTAGTAATTTTTTTTTTTTTTTATAATTATCTAAGTGATCATTCCTCGAAAATGGTACGTCTTTTGTGGGTTCAGCCTTTGAAGGTCTTAATGAAATATTCATGAAATGGTTTTTTTATAAAATGTAGAGGTCAGTGTCTTGTAGTGCACCATATAATTGTTTTTTAAAACGATTACGAATTGAAAAAGTTATGGGAATAGCCCTAATGACATGTATTTTGAGTTAAGGAGTTAAGACACAATAGAAATTGAAAACAAATAGGAAAATATAATTTTTTTTTTTATAAAAATTACATATTTAGAATCTACAGAAAAAAATGCTATTTATGTTTAAGATTTCATCTAAATTGACTGTGTGTAGCATACTGCAACGAGTGTGTAAAAAATGACTTCTTCAAAAAATGGAGGAAATTCCTAATTAGCTATGGTCATCGTCATCATGATCATCGTAATCATGCACATCATCATCATCATCCTCATTATCATGATGTTCACCATCAATGTCTTCATCATCACGGAGTTCAACATCATCATCATCATCATTATCATCATCATCACCAGCATCTTCATCGTCATCATCATCATCATCGTCGTCGTCATGATGTTCATCATCATCATCATGCTGATCATCATCGTCATCATGACCCTCATGATCATCATCATCATATTCATCACGATGATGTTCATCATCATCATCACCATCATCTTCATCATCATCATCATGTTTATCATCATCATCTTCATCATCAAGATATTCATCATAATCATCTTCTTCTTCTTCGTCATCATCATGTGAATCATCATCATCTTCTTCTTCTTCTTCTTCTTCATCATGTTGATCATCATCGTCTTCATCATCATGACCCTCATCATCATCATCATCATCATGTTGATCACCATCGTCTTCATCATCATGATCATCATCATCGTCATCATCATCATCATCATCATCATCGTCGTCGTCGTCGTCGTCTTGAAGATCATGATGTTCATCATCATCATCATGTTGATCACCATCGTCTTCACCATCATGATCATCATCATCATCACCGTCAGCATCATCATCATCATCATCATCATCATCGTCTTCATCATCATGATGTACATCATCATTGTCATCAAGATCATCATCGTCATCATCATCATCATTATCATGACCATCATAATCATCATTGTGTCGAGAGGCGTTTTCTACAGCTCAAATGGGTGGGTGAGATGTGTCCTATCTGTAACGCTGCGGCACATGTTGTCTCATTAAAATAATAATAATAAAAAGTAAAACAAAAAAAACTTATAATATGTCGGCTTATAATTTAAAAAATAAAAATATTTTACTCATATAAATATAAAACTATATTAGGGCAATACTTACAAACTAAGTAGTAAATTCAATTGACTTTAGTAAGAAGATATTATAAAACCAAGAACATCTAAAATTTAATAAAACCTCATAGGGAAAAACCAAACTTCAATAATATATTTATTATTGGTGGGCCAAGGCTAAGATTATCTCTCCTTCTCACTTTGGCAAAATAAAACTAGCAAGAAACCAGGGGCCACTAAAACCATGTCCTTTAAACTACTAGTCAAGGTTAACCCTAACATGTAAATGTTCATTTTTAGTTATAAAGAAAAACAAGTCATTTCTAAAAAATATTTGAATAAATTTTTAAAATCTTCATTTGATGGTAAAATGATTTTCAAATTCCAATTTATTCTCGAAATCTAAATTTTAAAAATTTATATGTATTAGTTTACTCATTAACTACTCTTGACATTCATTATTAGTTTTAAAGAAAGACAAGTAAAACAATTTTTGGAAATCTATTTGATTAAATAATCATTAATGCTACTCACCTCATTTTTTTACTGATATTTACCCTATTTTGAAATTACTTAAGCAAGTTGACCATTTCCAACTAGGAATACTTATTAGACATTTTTGTAAATTAAAAAGAGTTTGCATCTCAAGAGAACTTGATCCCTCTCAACGCTTGGTAGAGCCATAGTTAAGATGGATCTATACTGGTCATAATCATCATCATCATCATCATTATCACTATGTTCGTCATCATCATCTTAATCATCATGATGTTCATCATCATCATCATCATCATCATCATCACCATCTTCTTCATTATCATCGTTTTCATCATCATCATCATGATCATCATAATCTTGATCATCATCATGATCATCATCATGTTCATCTTCATGATCATGATCATCATGATCATCATCATGTTGATCATCATCCTCTTCATCAACATGATCATGATCATCATAATCATGATCATGATCATCATTATCATCATCTTCTTCATAACCATCATAATCATCATGCTCATCACCATCACCATCATGATGTACATCATCATGTTCATCATTATCATCATCATGTTCATCATTATCATCATCATCATCATCATGACCATCATAATCATCATCATCATCATGTTGATCATCATCGTCTTCATCATCATGATCATGATCATCATGTTGATCACCGTCGTCTTCATCATCATGATCATCATCGTCATCATGATCATTATCATCATCATCATCTTGAATATCATGATGTTCATGATCATCATCATCTTCTTCATCATCATCATCATCATGTTGATCACCATCGTCTTCATCATCATCATCATCATTGTCAACATCATCATCATCATCATCGTCTTCATCATCATGATGTTCATCATCAGTGTCATCATCATCATCATCATCATTATCACGACCATCATTATGATCATCATAATTATCATCATCATTATCATGACCATCATCATCATCATCATCATCATCATCATCATGATAATCATCATCATCATCATCACCATTATCACAATGTTCATCATCATCGTCTTCATCATCATGATGTTCATCATCATCATCATCTTCTTCATTATCATTGTCTTCATCATCGTCGTCATGATCATCATAATCATGATCATTATCATCATCATCATCATCATGTTCATCTTCATCGTCATCATCATGATCATCATCACCATCATCATCTTCGTCATCACCACCATCATCATGTCCATCATTATCATCATCATCGTCATCATCATCATCATAAACATCACAATCATCATCATCATCATCATCATCATCATCATCATCATCATGTTGATCATCATCGTCTTCCTCATCATGATCATGATGATCATAATCATCATCATCATAATCATGATCAATATCATCATCATCATCATGTTCATCATCACCGTCTTCATTACCATGATGATGACCATCATCATCATCATCAACATCATCATAACCATCATCATGACAATCATCATCGTGATCATGATCATGATCATCATCATCATCATCATTGAAACCTTGAAACACACTGTAGTGAGTTCATTGAAACCTTGAAATACATTGTATTGCACTTATATTTATTAAATTACATGAGCAAGAACTTTGACTTTAGTGTGCATGTAGTGAGATCATTGAAACCTTTAAATATAATAGTTTTTCCTTTTGACATAGTGCATTCATAAGTAATAGATAATCCACACAAATCAATACAATAGATTGACACAAGAACATGTGGAAACCAAAGAACAAATTCATAGTGAAATGTATCATTCATTTATAACTGAAATGCCAATGTACATGTCTCCAAAAGTACATATATATCCAAAAGTAAACAAAATTTCATGTGTCTCCACAACTATCCAAGACTATCCAAGCCACATGTACATGTATCTAAAACTATCCAAGACACATGTACACATAAGTGAAATGTCAATGTACATGTCTCCAAAAGTACATGTATCCAAAACTGTCCAAGCCACATGTACATGTATCAAAATGTACATATCCCATAAGACACATCAAAACTCAAGCTTCCTCTTGTTCTTTCTCGTGGTTGATCTTGTAGGCACAACTCTAGGACCAGTGTGCATCTCTGGATCCTGCAATTTAAATATCAATTGTTAAATTCAACTAACTATGTACTAATACATTAGCTCAATAAAATACCATATCTAAATTAACTCAACAATTATCAAAATGTTAATGGACATTGCATGAAACAATTGGTCATTAATGGACATCTCACCTCATTGAGAGACTGTGACAAAAGGGATTGTGTTCCTTGTGTAGCAGATGGAGCTGTTGGTTGAACATCAAGGATGGTTGCATCCATGGTTGAACTAGAGGGGGCAGGAACTGTTGGTGGTGGTGGTGGCTACAATCACCAAATGTTGAAATAGTTAGACATGTCCATGCATTAGAGGAAATTTGAGGTCTAAAATGGGCCTCCTAAGGAAAATAATAAAATAATAGTTAAAATAATAAAATAATAGTTATTAATTTTGGAGGAAGAATGAGAAAAACTACTTTTTCGTTTGTATTTTTGGCATATCTCCCTATGTTTTTACTTAAATTCTGAGCGAGAGAGCTCGTTGGATGTGGAATTAAATTTCGCATCCAACGAGCTCTCCCTATCGGAATTTGAGTAAAACCACAGGGAGATATGTCGAAAATACGAACAAAAAAAGTAATTTTCTTTTATGACAAATATGTCAATTCAACCATTATGGTTTACTCATTTTATTGAAATTCTATTGGTTCTTGAATTCCAACTCACAAAATTTATTGTTGGCACATTTTCTTATAAGATCCATTTTAGACCCCAAATTTCCTCTAATGAATAAACAATAGACAACAATAACACACTATGTCTAGATCATGTTCAAATAGTTGTACCTCTGTATGGCTTGTTGTAATTGCAAATACCACATTGACTGCTGCATCAATAACTCCTGCTGCTGGTGGCTACAATCACCAAATGTTGAAATAGTTATACATGCATGAATAAAATACGCCAACAATAATAAACTATGTAACGATCATGTTCAAATAGTTATACCTCTATGTGACTTGTTGCCATTGTAGATGCAGCACTCATTGCTGCATCAACCATCCCTACAAGGTTTTCAATAGTAAAATCTGGATCCTTATGCAGTAAGCATGCAAACCAAACATTAACAAAACATTTTATGCACTGGATTTCAAGTTAACCAAGAAATATCGTCGAAGGATATACATTACCATGGTATTAGTAGCTCCATGGTCGTGGACAATTCACGAGACAATTGGAATCTTTCTAGGAGTAGGCCGCCTCATATACACATGACCCTTGTTCACATATGGCCTACGAGGAGATACAACTCCAGGAAATGGTCCAGGTGTTTCGGTTGGTTCCTATAGTCAACAAGAGTTCATGTAGTTAGACATGCATAATTCAACGAACATACATGTATTCAAAAAATGACATTTTTCAAATGTTTAAAATGTTTACCTCCATCACTGCTTTCCCCCATGAAGGATCTGGCATCTGCCAGTCTAACAATTGTAAATATTAGACCACAGATAGCATTAGTGAACTAACATGTACAATGTGTTGAAATTAACAAATTAACGAGTATTAAAAAACTGACATTTTTTAAATGTTTACCTCGGTGTGAGATACGACAATGGGTGCTACATGAATCTCTCCACCAACCAAGGGATCATTGGATGGAATGTCACATCCCCATCCCTCCAACCGGTGAAGAGGAAGCGACCATGGCGTTAACCATCCGAGCTACCAGCCCCATGAACATGTACATGCATAAAATTGCTGAAACAGAAAGCTTAAACAAATGCTTTGAACTAGATCATGTACACATGAACAATTATCATGCATAGATGCAATTATTTATTAGACACAGTGGAATTCAGCGTACATTCATACATGCATTCATACAAGCATTCATTCAACATGTTCATCACATTCATTAACATAAAAATATGGTTGCAGAAGTAAAATAGGCAAGATCACTTATCTTATGGAGAAGTCGTTCCGCAAACAGCTACGTCGCTACAACGTTCCACCCAAACATAGGCCAGCGTGCTCCTTAATCTCTCAGCAGCACTGCCACCCCCGAGCTGGGCATGATTCTCCAAGGAATAAGGGAACAAGCAGGCTTACACATAGCCAAGGATACACAAAACACAGCCAAGCCAACACAGTGGGGTTTATCAGGCCATTAGCAAGACAGCCAAGCCAACATGGTCAGGTTTATCAGGCCATTAGGGAGTTGGAAGAGGCTAAAAGATAAGCTGGTGAGCTCATTACAGAGCCAAGAACACCTACACCAGAACTAGCCTGGCTTCTAAGACACCCACACACACCCAACACAAGGAATCAGTCCCTTCTCTACTACACAGTCCCTCAGGCCCTGCATTCCCTTCCATTGCTATTCAGGGGTTGTGGAGAAGAAAGCCAACCCTCTAGCTCTGTCTGTGTGGTTTCCAGCCACCAGGTTTATCAAGCAAACCAAGCCCCCATCCCTGCTCCCTACATAGTCCAAAGACCATCCATTGCATGTATGTAATCAATCAGCTGTTTCAGTTTAAGATAGGGAATATGACTTCAACAATCCACAGCAGCCTCAAGGCGTAACAACAAACACATCTCACAGCATGGGGAAAACTACAGTCCCGAAGCTTATCAGTGAGCACAGCTCACAACAGGGGAAAACAACAGCTCACCCTTGGGAAACGAAGTCACCGGTGAAACATACATAATCCACGCCGAGGAAGAGAAAAATATAGAATTCCAAACTGTGCGTGAAATGAGCAGACTCCCGTCCCAAAATATAAAGAAGACCATAACAATCGCCACGCAAGGGAGACCACAACAACACAGCAAAATCGTGGATGAAATCACACAACTACCAGCTCGTTGTGTGAGTCCAAAAAAAAGAATACCCGAGCGTGAGGACAGCGAACAGACAATGGTTCATGCGCGAAGATGAACAGCTCCCAAGTTGTACGTTGATGAACAGACTGTAGAAAGGACGCGAATTAGACATGCGTGAGTGTTCAACACAGGCGTGGAGAGGAGAATGTGCCCGTGGGAGAGAAAACTAGGTAAATCCTGTGCATGGAGGTGAACAGACAATCGTGAGGTCTGCGTAGTGGAGAGTGCGTGCAAGTTTTTTTTTCCATTGTGAATTCAACTGCTGTGGTTGATCGAATATCCAAAATTGAGGCCAGACAACTTTCCCACATTTGACATCAATGTGTGGAAATGGAAAGAATCAATATCAAGCTAGACGTAATGGCCAAAGCACTCACTGGAAATACCTTTACTAGGCCTCCACTAAAATCAATTGCAAATACTTAGTTGGTGTACAAGTGTCTCCCTTCAGCCACGAACGCCAACGAAAATGACAACAAACCAATTGGAAGCCCTCCAAAAATCCCTCTTTCTAGTGATGATTAATTGGTTTAGTTTATTTTTCTTTTCAGTTAGTCGAACTAGGGTTAAGTCTATCCCTATTTTGAATGCCTCAGCCATAACCCCCGACCGCTAGGGGACTTTCTATCATTTTACCTCTAAACAACATAATGTCTTACCTGTCATAAATATTATAGTTGTGTGGTCACCTATAGATGCTTTTCTGTCTGGATTTTGAAGTCAAGCATGGTAGTGCATGTCCTGAACTCTGTGACATGTGGGATATGGATATGTATAGTATGATTTTCTTAATATAATAGAATTTATGAACATAATTTTTTTTCAATGTTTTTAGGTACTTTCTTTTATGTCAAGGACATCGAATATAAATGAGTTTCTTAGACTCATTGCACTTGATTTCGTGGGAATCAATTCAAGGTCCTTGACAACATTCTAGATTAGCAACAACCTCTTAACAATTATGACACCAATGAATGGATCTAAGCTTCACGACTAATATCTCTACTTCGATTATACATGAAAATAAAAGAACACTAAATTCTATTTATTTTGAGAAATCTTCTAAGGAGCTAAGCCTACTTACATATGTTTGTCAATGATATTAATTGTAGATGAATACGAAATTGGTGTAATTAAGAGACTAAAATATTTACTTTGACTTATTGTAACTTAAGTGTTAACACTAAATTAAGTGTGAAAGATGATACTAAAGGCAAATCCATTTTCAAAGTATTATCTTGGAAAAAAATGGCAATTATATTAATAATGACAATTACAAATTTCCACCGAAATGTTAATTGATGATTAAGTGTCCAAATTCCATTTTGAATTTCACTCTAAGTATGAAATCATCTACACCATTTTAGGATGGTCGTGATTAAAAGCATTGGTTGCTTCTACCTTGAATTTTTCTCATTATGAAGAAACTTTATATTATATCATAAACCATATATAACATAAGGAAGATATTGGACCCAACCTCCAAGAGCTTTACCTAGACTAAAACCAAACCAATAGTTTGAGAAACTGTGTATCTTGTCTAAAGATATATAATACAAAATATTAAGGATCCAATACATGATACATGATACATGGTCATCTAAAACTTGTATCTCAAACAAATATCTGAAACCTGTATCTCAAACAAATATGGATAAATAAAACTCATGATATGTAACATATTTAAGTGGCCTTTTAACATGGGTAATGTAACGAACGAAAATTATGAAGAAATTTTCAGATTAAGAAATCAGAACAAAACCCTGATTACAAAAATAAAAAAAATTGAAAAACAACAGTAAGAGGGAACAATCCGGTGACGACCTCGAAGGAAAATCACTAGAAAAGCAAGAAGAAAACCAGTGTTTAAATAATAGTAATCAGGAACTACATAACCAAATCAAGGAGCTAGAAATTGAAAAAAAAATCGCAAGAGGAAAGAATTGAAAGAATTCCAATTCATGAACAATCTACAAATAACCAAGAAGCACAATCCAGGAAAATACATCCAAAAATCAAATCGAAGAAGTAAAGACAGTTGTCATCACAGTCCAAAGGAAAGAAGAACAAACGAAACCTATACCTTACAGACATCCTAATTATAATCGTCATTTTGACCAACGACAGGGTCAATGAATATTCACAGAAGACTTATGTGGATATGCGAAAATATCGACATACTAAGCAACAATCAAGACAGATCGTTCCACAAAAAGATCTCAGAGCTCCGATAAAAATAGATCTAGGATGGACCACAGGAGATGCTATGCGACAATTCTCTTGGGGAATCCGTAATTCGTATCGGCTCATCTCTTCAAGGGTCGCAAATACAAAATGGAAAGAATTCCGAGATGATAAGATAATTCAGACATAAATGTCAAATACATCTTTGAGGACAAAGATTCCCTTAAAGGGAAGGCAATGTAATGAACATAAAATATATAAATATTAAAAATAATATTATGAGATAATTATTAATTAATAATTAATAATTATCAAAGAGTCATGTCCATAGGTTGAAAAGTCACTAATGGACATATATAAGTCCAACCATTGTAATTCAATCATATCAATTTATATCATCAATTAATATATTATTATGGCTTATTTAATATTCCAGATCTTTTGGTAAATATTACTCTATGAACGAATAAATATTTGTTTCAGTAACGAACATAAAATATATAAATATTAAAAATAATATTATGAGATAATTAATAATTATCAAAGAGTCATGTCCATAGGTTGAAAAGTCACGAATGGACATATATAAGTCCAACCATTGTAATTCAATCATATCAATTTATATCATCAATTAATATATTATTATGGCTTATTTAATATTCCAGATCTTTTGGTAAATATTACTCTATGAACGAATAAATATTTGTTTCAGTGGTATCAGAGCGAGGTTACTATTCAAGCTTCTAGGGTTTCCCTAGAAAATAGGACCTTGTCCTTAAAAAAAAAAAAGGTAAACGTAACCCCCCAAAAAAGAGGGTTTAAAAAAAAAGGGTGAAGAAAAAAGTAAAACAAAAAAAAAGGGTAAAAGTGAAACCACGCATGGTTTTTGAATAAGTGGGGTTGGGTTTGAAAATAAAGTACAAAATAATTACTTGTAAAGAGAAAGTGAGATTTGAACCTAGGTGGGGAAAGTAACACTTACTCCCCCCAACCACCCAATCTACTTGCATTTTACAAAAGTATTGGAAGGAAATAAAAGTCAAGGACTAGAATTTGGAAGGTTATATATTAATAATAATAATTATTATTATTATAATTATTTTATTAAAAAAAATTATTTTTGAAAAAAATAAAGGTTATTTGACCTAACAAGAAATAGTCGAAGAAAGTTTTTCCAAAAGAGACATATTGAGAATTATTAAAGCTTTTGTATCTACCCTTCTAGAAGAAACGAAGACAAAAGTGAAGTAGAAACATAGTCACAAACAATGGCTACTACATATTCGGAAATGAAGGCACAGCTACAAACAACAATGGACGAGTTAGAACAATACAAGGCGATCAATAAAAGTCTACAAGCTAAGGTTGAGACAAAAAAGTGGTTGAAAGAGTGGAAAGATGATGAGAATATCCGCTTATGGAATCAAAATCGACAGCTAGAACGAACCATAAGAGATAACAAAAAAATGTTGTCTGATCAGGATAAGGAAATATCATGTTTAAAAAATCATAATCAAAACCTAGAAGACCAGATCAAAAAGTCCAAAAATGAAAACAACAACAAATCACCGTATGGATGCGATAATGAATTAGAAGAAGAAATAAAGCATCTAAACAAACTCATCATGGAAAAAGATGCTGAATTGGCACAAGTCCGGATGAGGCTAGAAAATCTAGGAGCAGAGTTACATCTTCATAAACAACAAAATGAAAAACTCCAACAGCAGTATGATGACAATAAGAAGACACATAAGTTAGAACTGACAAAAGTCAACAAGATTTTATCAAGCCATTCCGAAGAAATTTTCAGATTAGGTAATCATAACAAGACACTAGTCACAAAAATTAAGAAGTTGAAAAGTAGTGGGAAGACAGAAAAATCTACGGAAGACATTGAAGGAAAACTTCTAGACAAACAGGAAGAAAATCGTTGTATCAGAAGGCATAATGAAGATCTTAAGGAAAAACTTAAGAAGTCTGAAGATGACAGAAAATCACATGTAGAAGTGATTAAGAAGTTTCAAAATGATAACATGCAGTTAGAAAACAAGTCAGAAAAGATATAGAACGAAGCTTTAAAACCTCAAGAGACGAAAACACAACTTTATACTCAGATCAATGCTAAACAAATGGCACTCGTAAAAGACAATGACATTGTGAAAATTCCATATCGACACCCCAACCATAAAAACAGATATTCTAAAAAGTGGGAAATGTCGAAAGATAGCGATATCAATGTGATCAAATCTCCTAACGATAGATCAGTACGGAATGCCAACATTCCACAACAAATCAATTTGGGATGGATTGATTCATCCACATATCAAAAGTTGTGCTCAAATCTTAGTAGTTCATATCGACACGTTTCATCAGCTGTGACAGCACACAAGATGATGCAGAAACATTATAAGGCTTTGAGGACAAAGCCTTTCTAAGGGAGTGGCAATGTAACAACTTAAATAATAACAACAAACAATAATAATAATAATAATAATAATAATAATAAACATATATATATATATATATATATATATATATATATAATAAATAATAATAATCAATAATGTCTTTACGAAAAGACATGACTATTAATGAAAGGGTATTTCACCACAATATAAATAAGAGACCCTCATATGTAATTCATCATCTTATCTTATTTTATTATCAATATTTATTACTACTTACTAACATGTGGGATTTAGATTACCTGTAGGCATGTTAGAGAATTTACTAGCGTTAAAGAAGCTTTTATTCGCTTCAGGTAAGGTGTAATATGTAAATATCTTTTAACATAGGTAAGGTCCTCTTATAACATACATGAATCTAAAGAGGGAAATGCTTTTTTGTAGTGTGAATCACCTAATCTCTCTCTACCCAATAACAAAAATGAACCATTGATAAATTTGACCTCTATAAAATGGCAAATGCTAAAAGTGACAATTAATATGCATTGATAAACTTGACCATGACAAATGATAAATCCATCGATTAATATAATTATAAATTGCATGAGCTTTACGACTTTGAAATCTACGCTATCTAGATTAATATATAGATCCCCAAAGTTTTATAAATTCCTCTCCGAACCTCTCGATTAATATGCAAATGCCCAAATTTTATAAATATACCTCGTAAAGCATGCTTTTATAAATATACTATAAATTTTCTTCCTTGGGTTTTAATTAAAAGAAAAGATATCAGATTGGTGCTTTTATCATTGTTAAACAACTGTTTCAATTTCATCTGCCCCATCGTCCCTGCTCGTATATCTCCATGTGTTTGGTGCATTATTCAGTGGAATTTTTTTAATGTAATAATTCGTTTTTCAAATTATTTGAAAAGTTAATCTATTTCTATTTTTATTATGTCTTTTAAATCATTTGTAAGCTTAAATTATTTTTACTCTGGTAGGGATTACATTACCATGTAACATTGTTTATATAAAAAAATCAAACATTTATATAAGTAGGTTTTCATTGATATTTATCATGTTTTGAAGTTTGATCAAATATTTAAGTTTTAATATTTTAATTTTTAAAGAATTTGTTTATTTAGGATAGAAATTATATATAGATTTGTCAATATTAAAATGGTATTTTAACTAGAATATTTTAAGGAGAGTATTTGTTTTTATATGATTTGGTTTTTTCTTATTTTCAAGGTTTTATGTGTTTTTTAATGAATGCATTAGGGTTTGAATTGTCTAGTGCTTATTTTTCCTCCATGTGAGTGATTATCAATCAACAAGTTAAAAGAGGAAGATTCCTTGATTTGATTCTTTATGAAAATATTTATTTTTATTTTTATTCATATTATATGTTATGAATACTATTATTTAAAACTTAAAAATATATAATATTTAAAAAAATTAATATTCAAATATTACTAAGGATTATATTAGTGTATATGAATTTTTTTCCCTATCAAACTTAAAAAACTAAATATGTTCGGATTCTATGATTTAAGAATCCAAGAACAAGCATATGGATGAAGACGACAATGCAAAGGAAATGTGATAGATGGATGATGCCTAAAACGTCATAATGATGCTCATATTAACCTCAAATGCCAAAGAATCCATAGAGAAGGATTATGCCATGGTTTTTAGGTTTTATTCATGGTTTTTTGAGCTCAAGAAGGTGCAATGATGCATTCATGGCACTCAAGCCCAAGAATTTATGTTCAATTTCATTATTGCATATCCTTTCCATCCTAAGGCATGCTTAGGTACCTTTGAAAAACCTAACGTTGGAAGTTGACTTGTTTCAAATTGTTAAAATCATGGCACTCAAGGCCAAGAAGTTACGTTCAATTCCTTTATTGTATATCCTTTCCATCCTTATGCATGCTCATGTACCTTTGGAAAATCTAATTTTGGAAGTTTCAAATTGTTAAAATCAATTAGCTTATGGTTAAATTTCGAAACCTAATAATTAATACTCTTTATTTGGCCTAGAGTGCATGGGTGATTACCTCACATCAATACTAGGAACTTTTGACAAATTACAAAAATGATTCTAGTAAGTGGACGGTGCATTCAAGTTGCATGACAATTCAATTACATTTACGCCAAATCAAATCAAGGTTACATTAAACAATCAACCAAGTCCGGGCATTCCAATGTCCAAAGGTTACATGTTTTGACAACGATAAGGTTATTCCTCCTCTAATAAAATGTTTGAATCGTCATACAAATATAAAGATGGACACATGTATAAATCAACATGCTAACATTGAAACTATCACCAAAATCAACACTCTACTTTCATACCTCCATGATTTGTTCCAAATGAAATATAACAAAACTTAACTCCCTAGTTGAAATATTTGTGACATTATGTT
>LPNX010701044.1:101259-125060 GCA_001517045.1 Pseudotsuga menziesii
TGCTATCTATTGATTCGTGAGTTTGCATTATTGAACCAAAATTGTAATATTACATAAGCTGATGCCCTATTAGAACTTCAGCTTGTATGTTGCGTTTTTTAATTTACCGTCCCGTGGTGTGCTAAAGTAATTTTATGGTATTGTTTTAAAAAAAAAAACAATCCACGGATCAATGGTATAATTGATACACAGTTATTTTTTTGGTTACAATTTTTTTTCTTTTGTTACAAAGGTTACAAATTATTATTAGATATCAGACAAACTTTACGAGATCTTAGATAAGGGCTACAAGATCAAGCCCTCATATTAATGGCCCATACAAACAATAAAGACAAACTTTATAAGACCTCCACAAATGTTACAACATCTCCAGAAATGTTACAAGTTACAACATCTTTTTTAGACTTCGCAATATTATTTTTTGCCAACATAATATGGACAAACGTTACAAGATCTCCCTCATACTGAGCTGTAGAGCGCCTCTAGCTCAATTATTTTGACAAAATCTTATGCTTAATCATATGTTCAGATGTTTTATTTAAGTATCATATACATTTGGTCATAAAATTTTAAATCTGAATAAAATTAACCACAACAAACTACCCAACCATCCAAGAAATCTTAATGTGTAAGAAGCTCTATGCGCGTGATGACCACTCTTGCATAAATATTAGCACTGCCTAAATTGGGCTCATTGATCATAAACAAACCCAAAAAAAACCCTTTCCATTTTTCGTTTTAGAGTAGTTTAAAGAGGCTAATTTTTTTTCATTGTTTTTTAAGTTTTTCCGATAATGTTTCTAGGTAAATCCCAGGAATTCTATATAACTATTATTAAATTTGCATTATTCGGTTGCCCCAAGGTTTGCTGAAGTTTTAAAAACAATTTGTTTATGCAATTTGAATTGTATAAACATTTGAATTCAAGAAAAGAAGATGGAGTTAGCTAAAGACCATTTGCATCTTTCACTGCAAGTTTGGCAGGATTCCGGTAACACGATTTGGTGTTGAAAATGAGATTTTTAATGTTGAAATTGCAATTTTTATTGCAGAAATGGATTCAGGACCTCCATTACCCATTAATACAATTCCAATCATTCACAACTAAAATTTGAACAATTTCAGCCGAATTATAAAATTTGAACAATTCCAGCAGAATTTTGGCTAGAAAAACTCACCAAATTTTGAGTGCAAATAATTGAAACTTTAGCTTACCAAAAAATAACCGAACTCAGGCAACAAACTGCCACAGACTGCCGAAAAAGTTAAAAGTTAAAAAATCGACTGTCCAACTCCCAAGACCAACGGCGAATCATAGAAGGTCGCGATGCATTAGTCGACGGTCTAAACAACCGATTTCATAATAAAACCGCTAAGCTGAACCTACAGTTACCCATCGAATTCTGAGCTTGAAGCAGTACACTACCTGCCAGACATTCCCTATACGTTTAGGCAAGCTCGTGACCCCGTGCTGGCAGATAAAATCTCCTTCTCTGGGTAACCCAGTCGCTTCTGCAATAGAGGCTTCTTAAACATCAAAACTCATACTATCAAATCAACCTATGTACCTGTGAGGTTTGAATTACTGTGTGACTTCTACATTGTCACCATTGATTTTTTAAAATAAAGTAAACCATATTCCATCTATCAGCATATTTGCACAATGAGGATGGAATTCAACCGCCTATTTTTTCATCTTTACAACGAAGGACTAAAAATACTTGCTCGTGGATTGAATGAGTACTTCCTCGTGGATATCTCCAATAATAATATTATTATTAAAAAAGTGTGTCCCAATTTTTATATTTGTTGAATGATCATCCATTATTTTTACTTGACCTCAAAGATATTATCTTAAAGGAAGATTTACTCGACTACTATATACTAGGAAGTTTGTATCCACTAAGTTGCACTTAGGTGGCTTTCCATCCCATTGAAGACTTGAACCATCCCATTGTTCAATATTTGTGTTCTAAGGTCCATTAGGCTAATAAATGGCCATTATTATTATTATTATTATTACTACTACTTTTACATATCCATACCCAGCAACATAATAAATGACTTATTATGATGAACTTATATAAAAGGTTTGGATTTCCTAGGATTTAGTCATCAATACTTTACTCCAAGGTGTTTTTTCCTTGAAAATTATGTCTTTTTATAATAACTTATAATTTTCGATTTTTTCACTCGTTTCTTCAAAGCTAGAGTAACTCTCTCGTGGATAGGCATTAGGAGGTTATTAAAACCTAGGTGTCAATGCATATTACCATGCTAATAATTATTATTGAGTCATATTAACATGTACTAAGTCCCCCTTGAATGTTTTTAATGTTTCGGCCATTTTTAATTTTTCCATTAAAAAGAGGCGTGTTTTAATTTAAAATATTCACCCAAAAAGGCCCGTTGTAGCATTTTTGTACGGATTTTCCAAAGACACTTTTAAAGTGTTTTGTGTGTATTTGGTTACTTATGTCCCACTATTTTTACAACTTCGACGAATAAGTAGAAGGAATCTCTACTGAAATTTTGAACTTTTGAGTCATCTAGAGCACCCTAGAGGCTTCCTTCCTCTTTTAGTAATTTTTTTCTAAGAGTTTGTAAGATTAGTGATCATATTTTCAAAGGATCATAAGAATTTTTTAGTTTTTAATAAATCATAATAATAGAGTAAGTTGGATACATATCACCCACACCCCATCCCCATGGGGGGTTCACCATTTTCCATTTTTATGGCATGAATTTTTCTAACATTTTGGTTTGTTCGTTTAACAAAATCACACACTTCATCTTAACACGATGTATACTTTTTTATAAGTAGTTTTTAGTTTAAATTTTCCTTCAATTTGTCATTTTTGCAAGCTTTCACTGTTTACTTTATGATTTAAATTGGAACAAATAATTTTTTTCGATCCATGTATGCTCTTTCCCTTTGCAGTATTTCTTTAACATTGCAAAACAAAAATAGATATGTAACACTCTTTAAATATAAACATCTAACTAAGCAACTCACCCTAATAAAATCAATCACCTTCGAACAGAATAAAAATATGGTGTTTTGATATCATCTTCCATGGGAAAAATATTCAAAGAAAGTGGGACCAACTAGATAATGACCGAGGAGCCCCGTCATACTACACCCTCATTTGGTGTAGTGTTGGACACATCCCTGCGATTCCAATCTATCCCACAATTTCTCGTGGGGAATCCCCTTCCCCCATTAATCAACTCACCCTTCAATTATTTCTAAAACTCACCAAGAACACAATTGCAAAATATTTACTTTTACAACGACATTTGCTTTCATTCCATAACGTTGGCCTTAAATATCCACTATTTTCTCCATTCAACTAAGTTATATTTAAATTGTCATGATTAGTTTAGTCATGTATGTTGTCTAAGTTAATTTCATTTTGTAAGTGTCTTGATCAATAATTTAAACCCAAAAATATTAAATAAAAACTTCGATCCAATATAAATTAGAACTTATAGCCTTAGTTAGTTTAGTAGGCTCTACCCCACTTGGATTCTTTAGGACTTATGCTAAAAGGAGTTGAGTCAAGATCAAGTGATAACACTTGATTCAAGACTTTTCCCCAAGAACACATCGAGCAACTTGAATATTTCTGCTACGTTAACCCTAGGTGCATAAGAGGAAGAAAGAGAAGGGTATCCCAACTCTTTCACTTGCAGTGGCTCTTTATGGATACTATTAATTATAAATATTCTCTTGTTTTGATATTTACATGTGTAACCAAGATCAATGTTTACCATATTATTATACCTTGTAAATTGTGTCCCTATAACTCCTCTTGACCATCCTATATGAGAATACTATCATTAAAGAAGTGTGACCTAAACACTATATTTCATGAAAGGTCCTTGTTATTTCCTCCTCACCCATGTTTCATATGAAGTGTGAATCCTTTAACATATTTGATTAACTATCACCCTATACAACCTTTTTACCTAACTTTTCAAAGATACTTTTTTGGGTAATTTGTTTCCTGATTCCTATATCAGAGGAGGGTTTCCCAACACTTTTTATATCCACTCCTTGTTGATAATACTATAACCAATTAAGTGATACTTTATTCCTATATTTGATTAACTCTCTAGTGGGATTTATTTTTAAATCACCTCTCAAAAGATACTATCCTAGAGGAATGGTGGTCAGATTGTTAAATTTGAGGAACGATCGCTTCATAATTTTTCATGAACCACTTTGAAGATTTTGTTGATCAAATGACTTGTTACTTACATGTTTATCCTAGAGAAATAAGTAGCAGATTTGTACATCTTATGAAGGGTCTCTCGACACTTCCTCTTAACACTACCCATTAACAATACTATCATCAATGAAGTGTGACTTGTTTCTATGTTTGTTGAAGGTTCGTCCATGCTTTATGCTTGAACCATCTCTTTGAGGATGATACTATTAAGTAGGAATGGTTTCCTATTTTAAACTTCATACTTATAATCACTATTTTTAGGTTACTCTTCTCCAATCTGATGTTAAAGGTCTTAAGAAATACACAACCTTCTGCTAAAAAAAATCACATTCAAATCAATATTAGTAATAACTCAATAACTAGTTATGATCGAAATACCATTCCTACTTGGATGTCAAAATGGTTAAGCTCTTATTATGCTATTATCGATGTTTGTTTTACACTTAAGCTTTATTTTGTTTGTTTTACACTTAAGCTTTATTTTTAAAATGACGATTTTTTTAGAGAATTGATGAATCAATATTTTTATTCTATATGACTTCATTTTTGGTATCTTTATCGATTTCAAAATTTTCTTCTTGAATCATCGTTTGTGAAATGGATATGGATGTTATTTTTAATGGATTGAAAGTTGCTGAAGGAATAACTTTTCCCGATAGAAAAAAATTAAACAATAGTGACATCAAATCTTTAAAAGGGTTTAGAGTCCTTTGTTAGTTTTATCATTGCCAGCTTATTCTACCAATAAACCTTTTGGCATTTTACCTGGAAACCAAAATTCCCTTGTACAAACCGCCATGGGGCCAAGGGTTTAAGAAATGGATTGTAGAAATCTTTTTAATCTTCATTAAACTACTTCTTCATAACACAAAATCGGGCTAGAATGGAGCAGCAGTGGGGGGGCATGAATTGAGGATCGGAATTAGAGTTAGAGAAATGTAGTGAGAGGTTTTAAATACTAAAAATACTTTGCTCCTTCGTATATAATTTTTAATTTAAAAAAACTACAATTATGTGATATGACTCTGAAAACACTAATGTTTATCTTAATCATCATGTTCTATTCCGCCCTGTGATTTGGGCTTTAAATATTTGTCTTGAATATCCATAATGTAGGTAGATCGTAGTCCTAAGAATCCAAGTCGAGTGGACACAACTCGCCTAAGTTCATCTCATCAACTGAATTACATGCATCATTTCTCTCCTTGGTTCAATGCAAAAAGAAACATATCACTTCAGTTGATCCCCAAGGCGATTCCCTCTAGTCTTACAAGTTACGGAAATCACGAGTGGGATCGTCCCGCTTTGCTATCCATCTATCCTACTACGTTGTGGTATCTAATACAGTACAAGCAATCTCATAAGTGTTTAGCAGAAATATGTCCTCATCGGGAAAGAAGAAAAATAATCCATATCGTACGCCTGGGAATCCAAATCATCATAGTCTTGAGCTTCCACGTGGAGGGAACATAACTCACCTAAGTTTAGCTAATCCACTGAATTCCATGCATCATTTCTTTCCTTTGTTCAATGGAAAAATAAACATAACACTTCAGGTCATCTCAACGTGATTTCCTGAGTAATTTGCAGCCATAAATATTCACATAATTTAAAGCCATAAATATTAACATTATTTAAAGCCATAAATATTCCCCCTCATTGAAACATAATTTAAATCCATAAATATCCCCCCTACATTGAAACATATATTAAAGCCTTGAACATTTCCACAATTATCATGAACTACATAATTTACATAAATATTTTGTAACATTCACGGCTAGTTTTTTTAAGAATTCCAGCTAGGCATAAAAAGTGTTGCTCCAACCATTTAATGTTGCAAAGGATATGTGTCCTTGACCTTGGGCTTGGGATAAGGTAGAGGGAAAGAGAGCTATGGGAATTTCTCAAAATATTTAACATGCAAACTATCATCATGCTAATATCAATATCAAAGAACAAGTAAGGTTTTGATGACACGTAGAATTGAATGAACTTAATCACAATTCTTACTATTGTAATCTTAGTGTTAGATAGTTGTGTAAAACAAAAAAAGAAATTGCAAAATTTGTGGATTGTTAACATATCATACATTCAATTATTAATCATGTGGTTTGTAACTATTAAGTATCTATTGCATTAATGGGCCATGAGTTACATATTAAGTGGTTGAAAAACCCACAAATATACTCAAATAATAATCAAATATGATATACCATATATATAAAGGTTCATGTCATGGCCTATTACAAGAAAACACATAGCATTACAAATGTTATAATCAAATAATTATGAATCAACGAGTTAAGTACCTTTAGAGAGATGAAAATGTGAGCATGAAAAAAGAAATATGACCTCATTTCCTTGGGTTATATCAATGTCCATTGTTTACTCTTCAAAATTGTTATTGTGCCACACATTTGCAGTTAATCTTGCTAGTAAATTATGGAATGACATTAGAATTTACATCAATAACACATGACTAATTTTTTTGGTGTTTCATAATGCTATGAGTGGAGGAAAATAAATAAAGGAAAAGGTGTTATGGCAACTGTGGGATCCGAAAAACAAAAAGTATGGAAACTAAACATGATACTAATTCTCATTTCGACAAGAATTGAAAATGTTCAATGACATGAATTCAAATGGGGATTCGAAATACAAGGTGTCCAAGCATCTTTTGTGAGACTTCATTAAATGAAACTTTACATGATGCATATGGAAATACAATGTCAAGATCAAGCTATGAGTTCGATCAAGGTCTCTAAAACCATCGATCGAGCTTTTACACATCTTTTTAAATACCTCTATTAAATGTTTATGCATGGTTAGAGAAAAGCTTGATTGAGCTAGTAGCTCAATCGAGCTTTTCAAACTTTTAACTAAAAAAAATTCAAGTACTCATATTCATGTGTGCATATGAATATGGACACCCAAAATTTTCTTTAATCAAAGTTTTTAAAATCTCGTATTGTTCATGGGAGCAAAGTCTTCAAATTCAATTAAAATCAAACATAGAACTATATGATAATAAAATTTAATAAAAAATAATTTTGGCTAGAAGAATGATACTTGTGTGTAATAGTAAATACCTTAAAGAAGAAACAAGTAAAAGGGTTACTTCTACCACTTCCTCTAGATTTTATGTGTAAATATTAGTTGCGGAGTAATTGGAGTTATAGATTTGGTCAATCATATCTATAATTCCAATTACTATATGATCCATATCTACAAATGAATATAAATGACCCTTTTCATCTATAAACATCTATTATATCTATGACCTGTCTCTAAATTTCTATGCAACATACGCAATGAATTAAATCATGGTTTGTTTCCTATTTATATTTATAATGATTAGAGATTCTCGATTGAGCTTTATTTTTAACCCTCGATCAAGCTTTTTATAAACCCTCAATCGAGGTGTTAAGACCTTGATCAAGGGTTTAGAAAAAGCTTGATTGAGGTACGTTTTTTTGTTTTTGCCAAAATTGACTTGCTAAAAATTGTAACCCACTTGCATGGATGCGCCCTTCCTAATTACCCAGGTCCCATTTCTATTTTTCATTGTTTCCACTCCAGAGAAAATTCCTTTGTATATTCCTAATCTCTTTCAAGATTGCTTTCAAGGCCGACAAGGCGAATAGGAGATAAGTCAGCATAGCTTGTAGCACATATTTCACAAGCACCAATCTGTTGGCCAAATTGAGGGGCCTCAGGGTCCAACTCATCAAGTGTTTTTTCATATTGTCAAAAAGTTTCGTCCAAGAGCCTTTTTTTGCCAATGAATTCACTAAAGGTGTCTCTAGATATTTGGATTGAAGGGAGATCTCTTGAAAGCCCAGGATCCGGCATATGTTTCATCTGGTAATCCTAGGCATATTGAAGAAGAAAACCTGAGACGTATGATTGTTAGTCTCTAGCCACAAGGCTTTTCCAAAGTCCATCGGACATTTTTTAAACCTCACAACGTCTTGGACTCAAGGGTGACCCGTTAGCATCGTATCATCCACAAATTGTTGGTGTGTCTGTTTGGAGGCCAATGGGTGAATTTTGAGCCCTATACTATCGTTACTTTTCCATGAGGCCACAATTGATTTGACCAAACCCTTCGCCATGAGAATGAAAAGGAAAGGGGATAAAGGATCCCCCTGCCTAATCCCCCTCGATGGTTTGAAAGTGCTAGAGGGGACTCCATTTAATAGAATGGAGAAGAAAGATGACATCACTAACCTCATTATCCAATCAACCCAATCTCTTCTAAACCCAAAAGCTTCTAGCATGCTTCTGATGAATTGTCAATTAAGCTTGTCGTAAGCTTTGGCTTTGTCCAGCTTCACCATCATACCCTGAATTTTTTGAGATTTTATGGAATGGAGTAATTCACGGACCAAAATGATAACATCTGTTATCTGTCGACCCTCCATGAACCCTGACTGTTAGGAGAGATTAGTCCCGTGAGGAGGGGATTTACTCTATTAGAAATTACCTTGGTAATAATTTTGTAGATGACATTGCAGAGGCTTATGGGTCTAAATTTGTCTGGAGAGTCATCCCCTCCACATTTTGGAAAGATAGTGATAAAGGTTGCATTGAAAGATGGCAGTGTCCGTTTAGAGATCCTAGAGTCTTCCACAATCCTCTATACTTCCATCTTGATTAGGTCCTAGAATTAGTGAAAAACATTAACGGTGAACCCATCTCGACCCAGGGAAGTTCCTTCCTGTATCTAAAAAACAACCTCCTCCACCTCAAGGAGGGTTATAGGTTTCATCGAGAGATCATTTTGATCATGGGTGACCAGAGATGGTATAAACCGAGTAATTTGATCAATGCCATCACTCATGTCCTTCCTTGGTTCAAACATTATCTCAGTAAAATAGTGGTTCAAGGATGTGTCTATTCCTTCCTTGGTTTCCACGCATTCTCCTCTAGCATTCTTAATGGAGAAGATTTTATTTTGCATCCTATTTTGGATGACCGAACACTAGAAAAATTTTGTATTTCTCTCTCCTTCTTTTAGCCAACGGTTCCTAGATTTCTGCCTACCAGCTTCTGTAACTCTTTGTTTGTTTGATTTCATGCCATTCTTCTTAGTGGGTTCTTCCAAATTCCTTTTTGTATCCTTATGGGAACCTAAACTTATCTCGAGTTGATTTGAGGACCGAACTCTGAGAATGGCTTCTTTTAGGAGGATTACTTGTTCTTGCAGGACATAGCCATTCCATACATCCGCACAGGCTTGTTCAATCTTCTCTAGATCTATATCTTCGATGTCCATATCCTCTGCTTCCTCCCTTGTTTCTTAATCCTCCTCTTGTTTCTTTCCTTTAATAATATCTTCCTCCATTTGGGTAAGTGTTCCAACTATCTCTTGGGGAATTTGGTCTTCTTGTTTTTCCTCTAACTGTTTGTCCATGGTTTCCTCTGATAGGTCTTCCAATACCTTGAATTTGTTTGAAACCATTGTCTTCTTTTGCACCTCCTGGTTCTCCTGCTTTCGTCCTCCTCTTTTCCTTGATGGAACCCTTATAAATCCTTGATCCTTTTTTTCTTCATTCCCTGAAGCATTCTTTGGGTTGTTCATTGGGAAATCCCTAAATAAATTACCATATTCATGACATTTGCGGCATCGAAATGGGATCTTCTCATAATCTAGGGTTTGCACCCAGTCCTCATCCTCCTATGTCATTCAGATTGCTTCTAGCAGATCTTTGGTCAAATCCATGTAAACACAAATCCTCATGTATGTCATGTATCTTTTAATCCGTTTTTGCTCCAATATTTTCATGAAATTTCCCAAGGAAGGCCGAAAAAGATCAAGAGGAGGACAACTCTTCTGGGAAGTCAATGGAAGAAGAATAAAATCAACACTCAAATACAATGGAGGAACCCTCACAAACCAGGATGCAAACAGGAAACAGATCCAAGGTAAATATATTTGGTTGCTTACCCAAAACGGTCGCCATCCCAAATATTGAAATATCCTCAAATAAAATTGGCAAGTATAAATAGTACATGAGGGACCATGCCCTCATTTATAAATTTAATGGATTTTGTCCCACTGAAAGGGCCTTACGAGGATGGATCACACATAAATGGAATCCAAAAGGGGATGCCAAGCTGAAAATGGGGTAAAAAGGATTCTTTGTGGCTATATTCCTCAACACGAAGGACCGAGAAAGGATTATAGAACATGGACCATATTTTTTCAACAATTATGGGATATTCATAAGGCATTGGAAATATAAATTTTGTCTGAAGAAAGAGTACTTCACATAGGTCCTCGTATGCATGCATTTATACTCGCTTCCCCAAGAATACTAGGATGAGGAAACCCTATCAGGCATAGGAAAAACAATGGGAAAATTCATAAAGAGTTCAGAGATAACAAAACAAGGTTGGTACACCTCTTATGCCATAATTTGTGTTCACATGAATGTCACTAAGTGCCTTCCCAAAGCAATGTGCCTAAACTTCTAAGATGAGGAGTGGGTTCAACCCTTGTAATATGAAAACATCCCATTTAGATGCAGGAATTGCCATGAGTATGGCCATCTTTATAGAGGTTTCTTGAAACTACTGCTTCTGCCACCCCCCGCGGCTAGTAAGACCCAACCACAAGATGGATTTAACCTAATAAACAGGTGATTTAAAGGTGAAGCAAAAACCCTATAACATCTAGTCCCTCCAAAGATAATAGATTCAAACCCTTTTGTTGTTCTAGAGGAGATGGAAACAGATCAGATTCAAGAAACCCAATCAGAGTCGGCAGATGCCCTACCAACTGAGGAGGAGGAATATCCTGAGATAATAAAGAGGAGGAAGCTAGGTCTGATAGAATACATAACCATGAGTGAAAAAGAGGAACAAAAAAATAACGACGTAGAAGAGGATTTGATTATTACAGACCATGAGAAATAGAAGGTTGTAGATACCTACAAGAAAGGAACTAAAATCCCTCCACCTCACATTCCAATTATATGGTGGGTCCTACACGAAGATACTCAACTCATACTTCAAAACTCAGGCACTCCATAAAAAATAACAAACAATATTGGCATTCAATCGATGATGTCAATACCACAAGAAACCAAGAAAGATAAAAAAAGGGGACAAAATACAAATCAACAATGACTTACCAAAGTAGGGGAAACTGTAATAACATCAGGTAACCATCAATCCTTGGTGGATTTCCTGTAGGGCCCTCCCTTCTTCTCATTATTTTATCAATGTAGATTATTTCTTGTAATATTTGAGGATTATGAGGTAAATCCAAAAAAATAACCCTCGGATCCAAGATCTACTAAGAAAATCCAACCACTGTTTTCATACGGGAAACCAAATTCTCTATGGAGACACTGTCAACTCTCTCAAACTTTTGTTGGAGAGGACACCAGAAAGATTCTCTTGACGTGCATGGTTTTGCAGGAGGTATGGCCATCCTTTGGGACCCCTTACTAGTACACCTATCCAACTTTTTCACCACTCCCCACAATATCTTTGCTTCCTTTAAGCTTCTCTCCACAATTTCCATGGATTCCTCACCAATGTATACAACCCACATATCCCCTCACTCAATACCAACTTCATGTCATCCCTTTCAAACATTAAGAACTTTCACGTGCAAGATGTTTTATGGATTGTGGGGGGTGATTTTAATCTAGTCTCCAATCCTTTAGAGAAAAAAAGAGGCATCATCGGTCTAGATGCAACAAGTCGTGCATTTGGACCCTTGATTTATCACATGGACCTTGTGGATATCCAACCAAAAATTGGAGCTTTCACCTAAAACAATAGAAGGGGAGGAATGCATTCCAATATTGCTTCCATATTGGATCACTTTCTTCTCTCAACATCTTTAATTCGAACTGATGCCATAATAAAATCTCATATCCTTCCGGGAATGAGATAAAATCACTGGTCAACTAGTCTGGAGATAGATGAGTTCATCACAATTAGGAACCGTCCATTCAAATTTGAAAAATTATGGCTAGGGAACTCTAAATTCGAGGACACCTTCACAGAGTGGTGGTCAAATTCCCTGGCAACAAATGGATCAAAGATGTACATTTTACAACAAAAATTGAAATGGATAAAATCCAAACTAAAAACTTGGAACAAGAAAGTATTTGGCAACATTTTTTAAGCCAATAAGCAGCTAGAAATAGAACTAGAAACTATTCAGGAAGAGGTTGTCTCACATTGGTACACTGATGAGCTCCTGCAAAGAGAGAAGAAATCCAAAAGAAAATAAACCAATGACTGGAGCAAGAAGAAATTCTCTAGAAACGGAAATTGAGAGTATGATGGATTAAGGAGGGGGAAAGAAACTCAAAATTCTTCCATGATCCCATGATTCAAAGGCAAGCCCACAATTTTATAGCAAGACTTTCCAATGAGGAGGGAAGAATCTTCACCAAGAAGGATGGCATTGTGGAGGAGCTTGTCGCATACAACAACAACATTCTTAAAGAATATGGGACTGGTCGGATGAAGGAAATAGAGTCAATCCTTCAACACATACAAAAATTAGTCTCAAATGAACAAAATGAATCGCTCATGCAACCGATCACCTTGGAGGAAGCCACATAAGCAATCAACAACATGCCTACCAACAAAGCCCCTGGGCTTGATGGATTTACTAAAAATTTCTTCAAAGATGTTGGAGTACCATAAAACATGAGGTTTGAGAAGTAGTCAAAGAATGTCATATGAGAACTATTGTCATTCTAGCTCTCAATTCCACCTTCCCCACTCTAGTGCCAAAGGAAGAAAGCACAATCCGCCCCAAAACTTTTAGGCCCATAGCACTATGCAATGTTGTCTACAAAGTCATCACTAAGGTCATCGCCAACAGAATGAAACCAATTATTCCACACTTGCTTTTTGAAGAACAGTCAGGATATGCTCAAGGACGACAAATTCTGGATGGCATCATGGTTGTGCATGAATCTATGCATACACTAAAAAACTCAAATCAATCTGATGCTTCTTAAATTCAATCTCTCAAAATATTTTGATAAAATATCCTAGCATTACATGACGAAAACCTTGCTTTGCTTGGGATTCGTTGAGCAATGGGTAAATTGGATCATGTATTTAACTTCCTCTTCTTTTTTCTCCATTTTAGTGAATGTCTCACCATCTCCTACCTTCCATTCCTCAATAGGAATTAGGGAGGGATACCCTCTCTCCCATTTCTTATTCATACTCATGGTGGAAGGGTTAGGTCGATCATTAAAGGTAGCCACCCAAAGAAATGAATTGATGGGAATCAACCCAACCCACAATCACACTAGAGCTTCCGACTGTTTGCAATTCCTGGATGACACTATGCTTCTATCTAAATCATCCCTAAGATAAGCCAGAAACATCAAGTGTCTTATGTCGACTTTCCTCATAGCCTCAGTCCTTTCCCTCAATAATGACAAGTCTAAGATATCCGTCTTCAATACACCAATTCACTTTCAACTTGCAATTACTAGATCGGTGAACTTTTGGCTTGGCTCTCTACCCTCCAAATACCTCGGAGTGCCTATCACTCTCACCACAACTAAAAATGGATCCTGGACAACCCTCATTCACAAAATGGAGAAGCATCTTAAAAAATGGTCCTTTCATTCTCTTAACATTGGAGGTCAAGTTGTTAGGGTTAATATTGACTTGGGATTGAGTCAAAGTTGGTTTAGGTCTAGCACATGGTTTGGGCACATGGTTTGTTGTATCCCATAGTATTGTCCCCTGGTATTGCATGTGATTAAGCCTTTATAAGGCTTGAGGAGGCTCCATTGTATACAAGGCCTGGAGGTGAGCGGTGACTAGCTCGCTTGGCTCGGATGGCCGGTTTTGGCCATGTAATGAATATCTTCATTGGTGCTGGTTTTCCCTGCATGGGGTTTCTAGGGTATATTGTGTGTCTATATTGAATGTTGCTTGCAATGTTTATTTTCTCGCATATTGTTATTTAATGATGCTCATTTTTAACCTAACAACTGGTATCAGAGCCATGGTTTGGCTTGGTTATGCTCGTTGGTGTTTCTATGTTGAATCAAATTGTGGGGTGCATGTTCGATGGTACCCGACACCCTAGCAGTAATTTTTTGGTCCATGTGAAACTTAGCCGTATGCAAGTTTGGATTTATCTGGATGCTAAAAGCACAAGGTATCCCTCTTACGTGCAAAGAAGGGATGCTGCATCAAGTGTGGAATGAACCACTAGGTAGGTACGAGGGTGGCAGGTGTACTCGTAGCCTAGCTTGATGTGGATCAAAGAGGTTGAGTCTTCGATTGCGAGAGAAATGTGAGATGGTTTAATCTCAGTTTTGGGACCAAGATTGATGAGCCATGTATGTGAAGAGAATTCCTAGAGAACTGGCGGTTACAGCGGCCGATGACCCATGTAATCCGGTAGATGGATTTTTCTTTATATGGACATCAATGATAGAGTTTGGATGTAGGTACAAAGGGAGCATGGCAAAAGACAAGCAAGAAAGCGAGCATGGAAAGCGAGAGGATGAAGCAATGGATGGTGATGGTGTAATCACCATGAAGGCACATGAAAAAAAAAATTGTAATGGAGCATTTTGCATGTAAATGGGCATATGGATGTAAGACCTGGTAAGCCATGCATACCCCTGGTAACTCACCGGTAAAATTGGGAGATAGACCTAGGTGATAGGGGGGTGTATGTAAGCTTCCTCGGTAAAATTTGAGGGGAGTTGGTGATTACTCCAAGTCAAGTTTAAAGGGGGGATTGTTAGGGTTAACCTTGACTTGGGATTGAGTCAAAGTTGGTTTCGGTCTAGCACATGGTTTGGGCAAATGGTTTGTTGTATCCCATGGTATTGTCCCATGGGATTGCATGTGATTAAGCCTTTATAAGGCTTGAGAAGGATCCATTGTATACAAGGCCTGGAGGTGAGTGATGACTAGCTCGCTTGGCTCGGATGGCCGGTTTTGGCCATGTAATGAAGATCTTCATTGGTGCTGGTTTTCCCTGCATGGGGTTTCCAGGGTATATTGTGTGTCTATCTTGAATGTTGCTTGCAATGTTTATTTTCTTGCATATTGTTATTTAATGATGCTCGTTTTAACCTAACACAACTTTTCCTTCTTAATTATGTTTTATGTAGTATCAACACCTATCTCTTCTCTATTTTCACTGTTCCCAAAGGTTCTTAAATTAAATTCTCTCAATTCAACAAAATTTCCTATGGGGAGGATCTAAAACTAAAGGGCACAAATGGGTGTCAGTGGCTTGGGATAAGCTCTACAAAACTAAACTTCAAGGAGGCCTCAGATTAAGGGAAACTAAACTAGAACACAAGGAAATGATGGAAAAACTCTGGTGGAGATGGCTCACAATATCGAATTCACTCTAGTCAAGGATATGAAAGGAAAAATATGTGCCAAATGTTGCTCAACAAGAGCTGATTCACATGGAAACTAGCCCCAAAGGCTCACTAATTTGGAACATTCCTTAGTAAAACATGAAACTTATTCAAGAGCATGCTTTCTGTGAGATTCGAGATGGCATCACGACTCTCTTTTGGGATGACTCGTGGAAATAGAGGTCGAAAATCTCCTCTTTGGAATACATGCATCCTCCATGGATTTCAATGAAGGAAGGGGGTTAACTACAGGTTTCTCATTTCTGGGATCGTAAAAATCACCACACTCAATGGAGACGAAGAAAAGACTCTCATAACTGGACAAACATAATCTTAGAGGATCATTGGAAGCTTTTTTGGGAAGAACTACAAACAAGAAATCACTTTCCAAGAAGGCCCTAATATTCTTAGGTGGGGTTACTATAGAAGAGGTACCTTTAATCTTAAATAAGCCTATGCTCTTCTTGCAAATTACAACTAGAAAAACTCCACTAGAATCTGGAAAAAAATTGGAAGCAAAATCTCTGGCCTAAAGTTTCAACATTTTAATGGTTGGTGGCCTAGAGATGCACTCTTACCTGGGACAAAAATATCAAAAGAGGATTCAAAGGGTCATACTGTGTTACCTATACATGGAATCAACATAAGACCTCGAGCACCTCCTCAGTAAATGCCAATTCAGTAGGAAATTGTGGGATCTTGCTACACGTGTTTTCCTGCAGATGAAATATAACTAGAAAAACATCCACGAAACTATTACCAACTAGAGAAACCAATTTTCTTCCAAAAATATTATTAATAAAGTCTGACATCTCTTCCCTGGGTTCCTGCTATGGGAAATTTGGAAATAAAGAAATTGTAGGATCTTTCAAAACACTGCTCTCCCCATTGAACAAATACGGGAAACAATTTAGTTGCATATACACGAAACCATCGATATTTCCTAGTGGGACGCCTTTGACTGGGAAATATCCCCATGAGAATTAGCAATTATTAGGGACTAACAATTACAGTCACAAAATGCGGCAAGTGTTAAGTTTTCTATGTTTACATAGCTTAAATCCTAACTTGATTAGCATTTAATACATTTTCATAATAACATCATAAAGAGGATCATTGAAAGAAACACAATCACAAGGTACAAAACAATTTATCTTGGGAAAAACCTAAAGGGAAAAAACCAACAAAGCTTCCTCAATATATATTACTAGTATGCAAAGACCAAAGAACAAGGTCTCATCAAGTGAGAGACCAAACCCCAAGCATAAGGGATAAAACACCAAATACATTGGTCCTCCTCCTTCTCTGTCTCTTCTTCTTTCTCTCTCTTGTGTAATACAAGTATGTATGAGTGTGTAAAAATGAGGGAGGGTGCCTCCCTATTTATGCTAAACTTCCCAACTGGCCCAACCTGTCTAACTAATAGGGCCAACCTACCTAGTTACACTTCACAATAATAATTATATTCATCTTTTCTGGGTGCTATTGACCCGACTTACAACCAAGGGTTTAACTCATAACATTTACATGAACTTTTACATCAGTAACATCTACCGAAGGAGGAATAATAATAATGTGAAGTACAAGTATAATATTCTTCGAAGTTACATTCTTTCAACACTCCCCCTTAACAAGAAGTGTATTCTACTGACAATGATAACAACTGGTGCATCCTGACACAACATCATCGGAAGGAGAGAGAGGAGAAATCATCAACACCATCTTTTGGAACATTTTAGTCTGTACATAGCCTTCTTCAATCTACATACATGTGTTCTTTTGTTTTCGGCTTCAAAACCGTGTGGTTGCTCTATGTACACTTCTTCAATAACACCATTTAGAAAGGTTTTTTTCACATCCATCTAGTGTAACTTCCATTCTATCATGGTTGCTAGAGCCATGATGGTTTTGATAGAAGTGGACATTTCTAGAGGAGAAAATGTCTCTTCATAATTGATTCCCTCATCATTAAGAGAATCCATGGACGGTAAATATGGCTTTGTACTTTTCAATACTTCCATTGGTTGTATGTTTTATCTTGTAGATCCATTTGGAAGATACCACACTTTTTCCTTCTGGTTTGGTAACTACTTCCCATACATCATTCTTCATTATGGATTGGTATTCTTCCATCATATCTTCTATCCATTATTTATTTTGAACAACTACTTCAAATTTAGTAGGTTATTTATCTACAAGATCACACATCAAAGCCAGATAACTAGGAAATAGCTTTGGATTCTTTCTTTGCCTTGTGGATCCTTCTCGCGAACCATACCTTTCTACTTCTTGAATAATACCATGGACCCAAGCTAGCTTTCTCTCGTGGGAGATATTCATGCAGGGAGGTTATTGGGGATCCAACATATCATGTTCTTATGGAATCTCATCATCATGAGAAGGTGTAAATTCCTTTATCGGTTCTGTAGCTCTGGGAGCTACAACTTCTTCTTCATATGTTTCTTCAGGTTAGCACTTTCTTGACTTGTATCTTCATCAAGGGTTGTACCCTTCGCGATCAATCCTATGACTACCTTGCTCACATGAGGTAGGCCTTTTATAGCTTGATGTGAGCAAGCCTTCTATGGTATATTTAGAATCAAGGATCAAGGTTGCTTTTAAGTGACCTATTAGTTCATACAGGCCACCCACTGGTGATAGATACATATTCCAGAAAACATATTCCTCAACTTATATTTTTGCTAACTTCCTGGGAGATTCTTCTTCTTCTTCTTCTTCTGTTAAGTTAGAATGATGTATTTTTTTATTCTTCCTCTTATATTCTTCGAATCTTTGTCAGATAATTTATGGAAATGTGTCATATCTTATCACAGTTGTAACTTTGATAAGAGGATAAATATTTCTTCTTAATCTCCCTTTTTATTCTTTTGAAACTTCTTAGGAGGATAAGACCCCTTATGAGTTTCCTTCTGGAAATGATGTTTTCCTTTTCTTCTTCTGGTATGAGTAGCTAGAGCATGGTCATCATCTCTAAGTAGTGCTTCACGATTAGCTACGCTAGGTTCTTCTTGAACACATTCTTCCCATAGGATATCAAACTTTAGGCTTTCCTTCCTTGCACAGATTGTCTGGATGAAGGAGTCCCATGGTCTAGTAAGACCATTGAGAGTGTTTATTACTAGTTCAATTTCATCAATCTTGTCTTCAATTTCTTCTAGTTGTTCTTTGAATTGAGAGACCCTTATGAAGTATTCATGGATGGATTCACCCTTACTCATCTTTGTACTTTTGAGTAGGGATCTCAAGTTCATCTTTCGGTTGATGTTTCTTCCTTCATACATTCCTCATAGGGAATCAAACATTTCCTTAGGTGTATCCTTAGAGGATACTTGAGGAATCAAGTGATCCTTGATTGAATCAATTATTATCCTCTTGGCCCTAATCATGTCTTTCTTGTACTTTTCTTTTGCTTCATCTTCTTCAGGCTTCGACACAACTCCCTTGATAAAATTTGCGAGATCATTATCTTCTAGAATGAGTCCTATTATGTATTTCCAAGCATGAAAGTTTTATATACTTTCCAATTTGTCATCAATCTTAGTACTTGGAGCCATCTTGTACTGAAGATCAGAAAATGACAAAAATTGAAAATTTCTCAAAAAATGAAAATTGTACTTACCAAAAGATGCGCTTGAGTGAGGCAGGTATTATCCTACAATCAGTTCCTGGAGAATCCAAATTCTAACCCTTAAAACTGGACTTGCAAGATTCTGGACTGTAGTTTCTAGTTCTATTTTTGGTTTTATGGTTTCAATTCAAACTAGGGCTTGAATTTTCAGAGGATCTGCCTACTGGAAAAATTCAATCTTGGTGCCAAAAGATGCGTCTAGGAGGGGCACACTTCCCTATGTCACTTGCACTAAAAAATTCAACTTTATCATAAAACCCTAATTTTCTTGTCTGGAGAAGGAGAGAGAGATTTACCTCATGAAAGCTGCTCTTTTCAAGCTAGATCTAATACCATGTTAAGTTTTGTATGATGTCATAACTTAAATCCTAACTTGATTAACATTCAATACATTTTCATAATAACAACATAAAGAGGATCATTGAAAGAAACACAATCACAAGGTACACACCAATTTATCCTGGGAAAAACCAACAAAACTTCCTCAATTTAGATTACCAGTATGCAATGACCAAAGAACAAGGTCTCATCAAGTGAGAGACCAAACTCCAAGCATAAGAGATAAAACACCAAAGATATTGGTCCTCCTCCTTCTATGTCTCTCCTTCTTTCTCTCTCTTGCGCAATACAAGTGTGTGTGAGTGTGTAAAACTGAGGGAGGGCATCTCCCTATTTATACTAAACTTTCCAACTAATTTTAACCCTTACTAGTTTGACCTATCTAACTAATAGGGATGACCTACCTAGGTACGCTTCACAATAATAATAATATTCATCTTTTCTGGGTGATATTGACCTGACTTACAACTGAGGGTTTACCTCATAACATTTACATGACCTTTTACATCAGTAACATCTCCCGAAGGAGGAATAATAATAATGTGAAGTACAAGTAGGATATTTCTCGAAGTTACATTGTTTCAACAACAAGCACACCCACACACAGGAAAAACCAACATAACAATCCCAACACTTGGTCCCCACCGGAAGTCGAATACATCAAGCTAAATCTCAACAGCACCAACAGGGGTAACTCAGGCCCAACGAGGCACAGTGGCATTTTTAGAGACCAGAATGGAAGCATTCTGCAACTATACGTAATATCAATTGGAATTGAAAACAATAATGCGGTAGATCTATATGCCTTGCTAAAAGGAATCCTTATTGCCAAGCAAGAGAATTAAACTATGCTTGAGGTTGAGGGCAACTCTCACTTACTAATCCACATTCTCACATGACTCCTCAATGAATCCAATGAAATCAAACTCACTCTATGTTCATAGCTTGTGCCCAAGTTGGACCTTCTGCTACCGCATTGGATGGTTCTATAGGCATTTCCTCACAAACTGGGGAATTGATCACCCTCAGGAGGAATGCAATAAATCATGGGTCAAATTGAGCCAAGAGAATATCAAAGAAGAATTCATCCACATCAACCTAAAAGACACGTTCCCCCATGATGAGTGTCATAAAGTTGGGGCTCATGTCCCACACGCTAAACCCTTTCCATCGGAAGGTGGGTGAACCATGTGTCACTACCACAAGCCCATCGACATCAACATCTGAGCAAAGTCTTTATGAAAGAACCACATTATGTTAGTTGGATCATCATCATAGTAAATTCATGGGAGGTAATGGTATGCATGCAATCTAGATCCCCCGTGCGAGATCTCATGGTAATCCATGCAAAAGGTAACAAAAGGGGTATGCAATACTTCCAAACTATCCTTAACCATAGGAAATTGTGACCTTGGCACAAAAACAGAGCTCAGTTTAGAAAGGATTGCATTCGTATCCTTTATCTGTGCTCTTTTTAGGATAGCAAGGTGATACTCTGCCTCTGTGAAAGTTCTGACTGGATCCTTCCCGCTGGTGTGCTCGCCATGGCCAAGACGAAGGTGACTCCAAAGAAAATGAAAAAATGGCCCGCGTCGCTTTGATATCCAGCGAGCCTTGGATGATATGAGGAAGGTACATAGGATTTTTTAGCAGAAGCTCCTGAAAGCTACGAGATCCTGCACCATCCCTCTAGAAAATATACTGAAAAAGAAGCACGAACTCCCCTCAGTTAAACAACTTGCTGCTTATTTTGGTGGCCCGAATGAGGGTATTGAGTGTGCAAGTGAGACATGGCACACTAATATTGTGGGAATTTTTGGACAACCAAGACCCTAATACAGAAATGTTAATTGATGATTAAGTGTCCAAATTCCATTTCAAATTTTACTCTAAGTATGAAGTCATCTACACCATTTTAGGATGGTCATGATTAAAAGCATTGGTTGCTTCTACCTTGGTTTTTTCTTATTATGAAGGAACTTTATATTATATCATAAATCACATATAACATAAGGAAGGTATTTGACCCAACCTCCAAAAACTTTACCTGGACTAAAACCAAACCAACAGTTTGAGAAACTGTGTATCTTGTCTAAAGATATATAATACAAAATATCAAGAATTTGATACATGATACATGGTCATCTAAAACATGTATCTCAAACAAATATCTAAAACTTGTATCTAAAACTAATATGAATAAATAAATCTCATGATATGTAACATATATAAGTGGCCTTTTAACATGGGTAAGGTGTAATATATAAGTATCCTTTTAACATAGTTAAGGTCCTCTTATAACATACATGGATCTAAAGAGGGAATTTCTTTTTTGTAGTGTGAATCACCTAATCTCTCTCTACCCAATAACAAAAATGAACCATTAATAAATTTGACCTCTACAAAATGGCAAATGCTAAAAGGTACCTAAGCATGCCTTAGGATGGAAAGGATATGCAATAAAGGAATTGAACATAACTTCTTCGGCTTGAGTGCCATGAATGCATCATTGCACCTTCTTGAGCTCAAGAACCATGAACAAAACCTAAAAACCATGGCACAAGCCTTCTCAATGGATTCTTTGGCATTTGAGGTTAATATGAGCATCATTATGACGTTTTAGGCATCATTTATCACATTTCATTTGCATTGTCGTCTTCATCCATATGCTTGTTGTTGGGTTCTTAAATCATAGAATCCGAACATTTTTTTTAAGGCCTTTATGTATAGACTCTTACGCATGAGCTTGTTTAGCTCATTTTATAGAGCACAAATATCTTAACCATGTGGTCGTGGGTTCAAGCTCCATGAAGACCATGATACATTTCTTTTTCTGATTTATCTTAGAGTTTGTTTATGAGTCTCTATTATACAATGTTCTTAGGTTTGTCAAAATCTCTCTATTTTAAAAGATATATTTTAGTTTTATTCTAAAAAAATCATCTTCATCGTGGATACAAGTGGTCGAGAGTTTAGCTTTACACCAAAAAGAATCGAATTCTGGCCACAAACTGCCACGAAAGTTAAAAAGTCGGCTGTCCAATTTCCAAGACCAACGGAGAAGGTCGCGACTCGTGATGCATTAGTCGACGATTAAGAACATGTGTTATCTCTTTGGAGGTCACAAGTTCAAAGGGTAGGGATGTTCATTGGCCTGTTGTGACAAGGCTGGAAGGGTAGGCCACCGCTGGGATAGAGGCTCACCACTGTGGGCTTCAAGAGGTCTTGACCCTTACCCTTGGGGCACTTACAATTCCAATCACTAAAAACTACCATTTGATGTTGCGACAAGGTTGGAAGGGTAGCCAATCACTGAAAACTACCATTGATGTTGTGACAAGGCTGGAAGGGTAGGTCTCGACCCTTACCCCTGGGCCTCTCGGATTATACAATTCCAATCACTGAAAACTACCAATTGATGTTGTGACAAGGCTAGAAGGGTAGCCAATCAATGAAAACTACCATTTGATATTGTGGGCTTAGGAAGGTCTTGACCCATATCCTTGGGGCACCGAGATTATACAATTCCAATCACTCAAAACTACCATTTATTTGAACAATTTTGGCTAAAAGAACCTCACCAAATTTTGAGTGAGTACAATTGGTCGAGAGTTTAGTTTTACACCAAAAAGAATCGAATTCCGGCCACAAACTGCCACGAAGGTTAAAAAGTCGGCTGTCCAATTCCCAAGACCAACGGCGAATTATAGAAGGTCGCGACTCGTGATGCATTAGTCGACGGTCTAGTCAACAGATTTCATTATAAAACCGCTAAGCTGAACCTACAGTTACCCATCGAATTCTGAGCTTGAAGTAGTACACTACCTACAGTTACCCATCGAATTCTGAGCTTGAAGCCAGTACACTACCCGCCATACATTCTCTATACGTTTCGGCAAGCTTCCGTAGTTATTTTCATTCCCCGGAAATATTGTTGATAATCCTGACCCCGTGCTGGCCCGTTTCCACCGTCAGATAAAACCAGAGTAGATTTGAGAAGAGTCTAACAGCAGATCGATTCAGATGGAGTGTCATAGGAAGCTAGCAACAGAAGCCAAGGAACTTGCAGAGGAAAAAATTGGTAGCGGGCATGATGTTTCAGGTGCAATGAAGCTTGCAGTGAAGGCCCGGCGTTTGTATCCTGAACTAAAAGGCATTGATCAATTAATCTCAGTTCTAGACGTC
>LPNX010701044.1:140597-190741 GCA_001517045.1 Pseudotsuga menziesii
GCAGAAAACTAGGGAAGAATTGCAGAGAAAGAGGGAGGAATGGCAGAGAGAGAAGGAGGATAGCCAGAAAGAGACGGAGGAATGCAAGAGAAAGTGGGAGGAGTGGCGGAAAAAGATGGAGGAATTACAGAAAAAGAGGCCGCAGAGTTCGGACGATGATCTAGATACAGCACGGATGAAAATGCAAAAAAACAAAGAAGAATGGCAAAATAGGAGGTCCCAGATGTCCGAAGAGGATATGAGAAAAACCACGGAGGAATGGAAGGAAAAGTTAGCAGGGATCAGCCGAGGACCTCCAGAGATCAGGGATGAAAATGCAAATTGACAAAGAAAAATGGCAGAAAAGGAGTTTCCCCATTTAAATTATTTTGCACATAAGTTTATTTGCGTAGAAATTGTGTTTTAGTTTAGCTACGATAATTATGTATCTTAATATGCCTCTATCGTGTTTATATATATATATATATATATATATATATATATATATTAGCATATCTTCAAAGTGGAGAAATGAAATACGGAAGATAGCTTTGATATTATTCAAAAAATAAGAGAAAGTTGTGTATAGATAATTTAAGTTTATGTGATGAAAGCAAGTCTAGGAAAACAGGTGAAAATAAGTTACATCAAAACTTTTAAATAGCCATATAAGTGAAAATATGTTTCCGCCAAAAATGAGTTTTTGAAGTTTTAGGTAGCTTTAGAGAACCTAGAAACCCTTGAATGTGGAGGAACTATACCTTTGAAACTAAGTGGAGAGACTATACCTTTGAAATTGAAACTTGAACTATGTGAGACATCAAAATTTCTGCACATCATAATTTGCACAAGTGACATCTTTTTTCATGTGGACCATTTGTGTGGGTCCTCTTATAATCTCATGTATTGAAGATCATTGAATAGCCAAAAAACAAACGTTGACAGGTGAAGAAAATATTTTGTTTCAAGTTTTTAATATCCCAATTCAATCTCATTTATTATTATCCTTGGAAAAATTAAAATATAAATTCCTTGTTTTTTTCTTGAAACAAAATTTCAATTAGGTTCTCAAAAAATTAAAATATAAATTCATTGTCTTTTTCTTGAAACAAAATTACAAAATTTTAATTAGGTAAGAACCCATAGATTTAATAAAATGATAAAAACAATCTATGTTTGCTCAAATAATTTTGATTTGGAATTATAAAAAACAAGTTCTATATGTCGAAGAAATCTCAATTTAGCATGGATTTATCAGCTATATTATCTTCCTATCTAAGAGTGTGTGTGAACACGAATATCATCGATCTTATCACAAATAAATGTGTCTGTAGAGTTTGCAGGAATGACACATGTAGGATGTTTAGGCCTAGTACTGACACTTATGAATATACCAGCATTTGTATACATGATTATGAATGGGACATAATATTCTATAATTCATGGCCATCTCACATCAAAGAGAAGACATAACGTTTGAGAGATTTTTATTATTTGGATGGTCTTTTTCCTTAAGTGAAATGCAAACTAAAAGATAGTGCAGCACAACTTTGCAGGCATGTATACAAAACTTTACAGGCATGGATAGAACATATAACACTAGTGCAACACTATTTTTCGAAAATAAAATTACTAATTTTTAATTTTTTTATAATTATCTAAGTGATCATTCCTCGAAAATGGTATGTCTTTTATGGGTGTAGCCTTTGAAGGTCTTAATGAAATATTCATGAAATGGTTTTCTTATAGAATGTAGAGGTCAGTGTCTTTTAGTGCACCATATAATTTTTTTTTAAAACGATTACAAATTGAAAAAGTTATGCTTAATGACATGTATTTTGAGTTAAGGAGTTAAGACACAATATAAATTGAAAACAAATAGGAAAATATAATATTTTTTTATAAAAATTACATATTTAGAATCTGCAGAAAAAATGCTATTTCTGTTTAAGATTTCATCTAAATTGACTGTGTGTAGCATACTGTAATGAGTGTGTAAACAATGACTTCTTAAAAAAATGGAGGAAATTCCTAATTAGCTATGGTCATCATCATCATGATCATCGTAATCATGCACATCATCATCATCAGCCTCATTATCATGACATTCACCATCATCATATTCATCATCATGGTGTTCAACATCATCATCATCATCGTCATCATCATGTTCATCATCATCATCATGTTGATCATCATTGTCATCATGACCCTCATGATCATCATCATCATATTCATCACCATGATGTTTATCATCATCATCACCATCATCTTCATCATCATCATCATGTTGATCATCATCATCTTCATCATCACGATATTCATCATAATCATCATCTTCTTCTTCATCATCATCATCTTCCTCTTCTTCATCATCATCATGTTGATCATCGCCATCTTCATCATCACGATATTCATCATAATCATCATCTTCTTCATCATCATCATCTTCTTCTTCTTGTTCTTCTTCTTCATCATCATCATGTTGATCATCGTCGTCTTCATCATCATCATCATCATCATCATGTTGATCACCATCGTCTCCATCATCATCATCATCATGTTGATCACCATCGTCTTCATCATCATGATCATCATCGTCGTCCTCATCATCATCGTCATCGTCGTCTTGAAGATCATGATGTTCATCATCATCATCATCATGTTGATCACCATCGTCTTCATCATCATGATCATCATCGTCGTCATCATCATCATCATCATCGTTGTCTTCATCATCATGATGTTCATCATCATCGTCATCAACATCATCATCGTCATCATCATCATCATTATCATGACCATCATAATCATCATTGCGTCGGGAGGCGCTTTCTACAGCTCAAATGGGTGGGTGAGATGTGTTCTGTCTGTAATGCTATGGCACATGTTGGCTCATTAAAATAATAATAATAAAAAGTAAAACAAAAAAACTTATAATATGTCGGCTTATAATTTAAAAAATAAAAATATTTTACTCATATAAATATACAACTATATTAGGGAAATACTTAGAAACTAAGAAGTAAATTCAATTGACTTTAGTAAGAAGATATTATAAAACCAAGAACATCTAAAATTTAATAAAACCTCATAGGGAAAACCCAAACTTCAATCATATATTTATTATTGGTGGGCCAAGGCTAAGATTATCTCTCCTCAATTTGGCAAAATACAACTAGCAAGAAACCACGGGCCACTAAAACCATGTGCTTTAAACTACTAGTCAAGGTTAACCCTAACATGTAAATGTTCATTTTTAGTTATAAAGAAAAACAACTCATTTCTCAAAAATATTTGAATAAATGTTTCAAAATATTCATTTGATGGTAAAATGATTTTCAAATTCCAATTTATTATCGAAATCTAAATTTTAAAAATTTATATGGATTAGTTTACTCATTAACTACTCTTGACATTCATTATTAGTTTTAAAGAAAGACAAGTAAAACAAGTTTTGGAAATCTATTTGATTAAATAATTATTAATGCTACTCACCTCATTGTTTTACTGATATTTACCCTATTTTGAAATTACTTAAGCAAGTTGACCATTTCCAACTAGGAATACTTATTAGACATTTTTGTAAATTAAAAAGAGTTTGCATCTCAAGAGAACTTGATCCCTCTTGACGCTTGGTAGAGCCATAGTTAAGATGGATCTATACTAGTCATAATCATCGTCATCATCATCATTATCATGATGTTCGTCATCATCATCTTAATCATCATGATGTTCATCATCATCATCATCATGTTCATCATCATAATCACCATCTTCTTCATTATCATCGTCTTCATCACCATGATCATGATCATCATAATCTTGATCATCATCATCATCATCATCATCATGTTCATCTTCATGATCATGATCATCATCATCACCATCATCATCACCATCATCATCATCATCATAACCATCATCATCATCATAACCATCATAACCATCATCATCATCATCATCATCATGTTGATCATCATCGACTTCATTAACACAATCATGATCATGATAATCATGATGATCATCATCATCATCATTACCATCACCTTCTTCATAACCATCATCATCATCATCATCATCATCATTATCATCTTCATCATCATGATCATCATCTTCATCATCATGATCATGATCATCATCATCATCATCATCATCCTCATGACGTTCATCACCATCACCATCATCATGTTCATCATTATCATCATCATCATCATCATCATAACCATCATAATCATCATCATCATCATCATCATCATGTTGATCATCATCATCTTCATCATCATGATCATGATCATCATGTTGATCACCGTCATCTTCATCCTCATGATCATCATCGTCATCATGATCATTATCATCATCATCATCTTGAATATCATGATGTTCATCTTCATCATCATCATCATCATCATCATCATGTTGATCACCATTGTCTTCATCATCATCATCATCATTGTCGTCACCATCATCATCATCATCGTCTTCATCATCATGATGTTCATCATCATTGTCATCATCATCATCATCATCATTATCATGACGATCATCATCATCATCATAATCATGACCATCAACATCATCATCATCATCATCGTCATCATCACCATTATCACAATGTTCATCATCGTCGTCTTCATTATCATCATCATCTTCTTCATTATCATTGTCTTCATCATCATGATCATGATCATTATAATCATGATTATCATCATGTTCATCTTCATCATCATCATCATCATCATCATCATGTTCATCATCATCACCATCATCATCTTCGTCATCATCACCATCATCGTGTCCATCATCATCATCATCATCATCATAAACATCATAATCATCATCATCATCATCATGTTGATCATCATTGTCTTCATCATCATGATCATGATCATCATAATAATCATCATCATCATCATCATCATTATCATCATCATCATCATGTTCATCATCATCGTCTTCATCACCATGATGATGACCATCATCATCATCATCATCAACATCATCATAACCATCATCATGATAATCATCATCATGACCATGATCATCATCATCATCATCATCATCGAAACCTTGAAACACACTATAGTGACTTCATTGAAACCTTGAAATACATTGTATTGCACTTATATTTATTAAATTACACGAGCAAGAACTTTGACTTTAGTGTGCATGTAGTGAGATCATTGAAACCTTTAAATATAATAGTTCTTTTCTTTTGACATAGTGCATTCATAAGTAATAGATAATCCACACAAATCAATACAATAGATTGACACATGAACATGTGGAAACCAAAGAACAAATTCAAAGTGAAATGTATCATTCATTTATAACTGAAATGTCAATGTACATGTCTCCAAAAGTACATATATATCCAAAAGTATCCAAAAGTACATATATATCCAAAAGTAACCAGAATTTCATGTGTCTCCACAACTATCCAAGACTATCCAAGCCACATGTACATGTATCCAAAACAATCCAAGCCACATGTACATGTATCTAAAACTATCCAAGACACATGTACACGTAAGTGAAATGTCAATGTACATGTCTCCAAAAGTACATGTATCCAAAACTGTCCAAGCCACATGTACATGTATTGAAATGTACATATCCCATAAGACACATCAAAACTCAAGCTTCCTCTTGTTCTTTCTCGAGGTTTATCCTGTAGGCACAACTCTAGGACCAGTGTGCATCTCTGGATCCTGCAAATTAAATATCAATTGTTAAATTCAACTAACTATGTACTAATACATTAGCTCAATAAAATACCATATCTAAATTAACTCAACAATTATCAAAATGTTAATGGACATTGCATGAAACAATTGGTCATTAATGGACATCTCACCTCACCGAGAGACTATGACAAAGGGGATTGTGTTCCTTGTGTAGCAGATGGAGCTGTTGGTTGAACATCAAGGATGGTCGCATCCATGGTCGAACTAGAGGGGGTAGGAACTGTTGGTGGTGGTGGTGCCTACAATCACCAAATGTTGAAATAGTTAGACATGTGCATGCATTAGAGGAAATTTGAGGTCTAAAATGGGCCTCTTAAGGAAAATAATAAAATAATAGTTGTTAATTTTGGGGGAAGAATGAAAAAAAGTAATTTTTTGTTCGTATTTTCAACATATATCCCTATGTTTTTACATAAATTCCGAGTGGGAGAGATCGTTGGATGTGGAATTAAATTTCGCATCCAACAAGCTCTCCCTCTCAGAATTTGAGTAAAACAACAGGGAGATATGTCGAAAATACGAACAAAAAAAGTAATTTTCTTTTATGATAAATATGTCAATTCAACCATTATGGTTGAATCATTTTATTGAAATTCTATTGGTTCTTGCATTCCAACTCACAAAATTTATTGTTGGCGCATTTTCTTATAAGACCCATTTTAGACCCCAAATTTCCTCTAATGAATAAACAATAGACAACAATAACACACTATGTCTAGATCATGTTCAAATAGTTGTACCTCTGTGTGGCTTGTTGTAATTGCAAATACCACATTGACTGCTGCATTAATAACTCCTGTTGTTGGTGGCTATAATCACCAAATGTTGAAATAGTTAGACATGCATGAATAAAATATGCCAACAATAATAAACTATGTAACGATCATGTTGAAATAGTTATACCTCTGTGTGACTTGTTGCCATTGTAGATGCAGCACTTACTGCTGCATCAACCATCCCTGCAAGGTTTTCAATAGTAAACTCTGGCTCCTGATGCACTAAACATGCAAACGAAACATTAACAAAACATTTTATGCATTATATTTCAAGTTAACCAAGAAATATCATTGAAGGATATACATTACCATGGTATCAGTAGCTCCATGGTCGTGGACAATTCATGGGACAATTGGACTCTTGCTATGAGTAGGCCATCTCATATACACATGACCCTTTTTCACATATGGCCTATGAGGAAATACAACTCCAGGAAATGGTCCAAGTGCTTCGGTTGGTTCCTATAGTCAACAAGAGTTCATGTAGTTAGACATGCATAATTCAACGAACATACATGTATTTAAAAAATGACAATTTTCAAATGTTTAAAATCTTTACCTCCACCACTGCTTTCCCCCATGAAGGATCTGGCATCTTCCAGTTTAATAATTGTAAATATTAGACCGCATATAGAATTAGTGAACTAACATGTACAATGTGTGGAAATTAACAAATTAACGAGTATTAAAAAACTGACATTTTTAAAATGTTTACCTCGGTGTGAGATATGACAATGGGTGCTAGATGAATCTCTCCACCAACCAAGGGATCAGTGGATGGAATGTCATGCCTAGATATTTCCTCGGTCGATATGACCATGGATTCTACCTCCATCACTACTTTCCCCCGTGAAGGATCTGGCATCTGCAAGTTTAATAATTGTAAATATTAGATCGTATATAGCATTAGTGAACTAACATGTAAAGTATGTGGAAATTAACAAATTAACAAGTATTAAAAAACTGAAATTTTAAAATGTTTACCTTGGTGTGAGATACAACAATGTGTGCTATAGGAATCTCTCCACCAACCAAGGGATCAGTGGATGGAATGTCATGCCCCTCTGTAGAGTGTGGAACATGGAACTCTAGGGCGTCGCTGCGGGCATAAAGCATCAACTGCAAGTTCACAAAATTAATATATTAGCTCAAACTATACATATGTGTACAAAGAGGAAAATAAATGAAGAATTTATTACAATTAACCATATACATACATCACTCAAAAACCCACTGAAGGAAACATCTGACGAAAGACCACAGCAGGGACGATCACACGATGTGCACTCGTGAGGCTCAAAAGTAGGCTAGGAATGTGCTGATGGTGCTGCACTAGTAGATGGTCCTCCACTAGATGGGGGTACTGCACTAGTGGGTGGTATTGCACTAGAAGATGGACCTGCACCGTGACAACCTGGTGTATGTGCCACACTAGTGACATATGTCCCCTCCTCACCCATATGTTGAACCATAGTGCTATGATGAACAACTGCCCGTGCCAAAATCAAATATGCATCACGTGTCTGTGGAATAACACGATGTACAGCTGGGACATCTGGCCCAGGCAACTGCCTGCGAGGTGTAGGGATAGGGAGATCAACGTCTCAAAGCCTGCATTGGGTCAGTTTTGGGGCATCCCCCCACCGATCCCATGAAACTACAATATATCAAAATACTTTTCATAATAACAATATAAAGAGGATCATTGAAAGAAACACAATCACAAGGTGCACACCAATTTATCTTGGGAAAACCCTAATGGGAAAAAACCAACAAAACTTCCTCAATATAGATTACCAGTACGAAATGACAAAAGAGCAAGGTCTCATCAAGTGAGAGAGTAAACTCAAGAACAAGAGATAAAACACTAAAGACACTGGTCCTCCTCCTTCTGTGTCTCTCCTTCTTTCTCTCTCTTGCGTAATACAAGTACTTGTGAGTGTGTAAAAATGAGGGAGGGCGCCTCCCTATTTATACCAACCTTTCCAAGTAATTTTAACCCTTACCATTTTGACCTGTTTAACTAACAGGGATGACCTACCTAGGTACACTTCAGAATAATAATAATATTCGTCTTTTTTGGGTGATATTGACCCGACTTACAACTAAGGGTTTACCTCATAACATTTACATGACCTTTTACATCAGTAACATCTCTCGAAGTAGGAATAATAATAATGTGAAGTACAAGTAGAATATTCCTCGAAGTTACATTATTTCAACAACAAGCACACCCACACATAGGAAAAACCAACATAACAATACCAACACTTGGTCCCCACTGGAGTCGAACACATCAAACTAAATCTCAATGGCACCAACAGGGGTGAATCAGGCCCAACGAGGCACGGTGGAGTTTTTAGAGACCACAATGGAAGCATTCTGCAACTATATGTAGGATCAATTGGAATTGAAAACAATAATGCAGTGGATCTATATGCCTTGCTAAAAGGAATCCTCATTGCCAAGCAAGAGATTTAAACCATGCTTGAGGTTGAGGGCAGCTCTCACTTACTAATCCACATTCTTACATGAATCCTCAATGACTCCAAAGAAATCAAACTCACTCTATGTTTTTAGCTTGTGGCCAAGTTGGACCTTCTTCTACCACATTGGATGGTTCTCTAGTCATTTCCTCGCAAGCTGGGGAATTGATCACCCTCAGGAGGAATGCAATAAATCATGGGTCAAAGTGAGCCAAAAGAATCTCAAAGAAGAATTCATCCACATCAACCTAAAAGACACGTTCCCCCATGATGAGTGTCACAAAGTTGGGGCTCGTGTCCCACATGTTAAACCCTTTCCATCGAAAGGTGGGGGAACCATGTGTCACTGCCACAGGCCCATCGACATCAACATTTGAGCAAAGTCTTTATGAAAGAACCACATTATGTTAGTTGGATCATCATCACAGTAAATTTATGGGTAGCAATTGTATGCATGCAATCCAGATCCCTCATGCGATATCTCATGTTAATTCATGCAAAAGGTAGAAAAGGTGTATGCAATACTTCCAAACTATCCCTAACCATAGGAAATTGTGACCTTGGCACAAAATCATAGCTCAGTTTAGCAAGGATTACATTCGTCTCCCTTATCTATGTTCTTTTTGGGATAGCAAGGTGATACTCTGCCTCTATGAAAGTTTTGACTGGATCCTTCCTGATGGTGTGTTCACCATGGCCAAGACAAAGGTGACTCCAAGGAAAATGAAAAAATGGCCCGCGTCACTCTCATATCTGGCGAGCCTTGGATGATATGAGGAAGGTACATGTTTTTTTTTAGCGGAAGCTCCTGAAAGTTATGAGACCTTGCACCATCCGTCTAGAAAATATACTGAAAAAGAAGCACGAACTCCCCTCGGTTAAACAACTTGCTGCTTATTTGGGTGGCCCGACTGAGGGTGTTGAGTGTGCAAGTGAGACGTGGCACACTAATATTGTGGGAATTTTTGGACAACCAAGAGCCGAATGTCTATGGAAATGGAATACTCTATCCTGGGGTTGCTCAGGCCATATGAAGATGAAGTTCCACTGGTTGACCGAATATCCAACATTGAGGCCAGACAACTTCCCCACATTTGACATCAACGTGTGGAAATGGAAATAATCAATATCAAACTAGACGTAATGGCCAAAGCACCCACTGGAAATACACTAGGCCTCCACTAGAATCAATTGCAAATACTCAGTTGGTGTACAAGTGTCTCCCTTCAACCACGAACGCCAACAAAAATGACAACAAACCAATTGGAAGCCCTCCAAAAATCCCTCTTTCTGGTGATGATTAATTGGTTTAGTTTATTTTTCTTTTCGGTTAGTTGAACTAGGGTTAATCCTATCCTTATTTTGAATGCCTCAGCCATAACCCCCGACCCCTAGGGGACTTTCTATCATTTTACCTCTGAACAACATAATGTCTTACCTGTCATAAATACTATAGTTGTGCGGTCACCTATAGATACTTTTCTGTTTGGATTTTGAAGTCAAGCATGGTAGTGCATGTCCTTAACTCTGTGACATGTGGGATATGGATATGTATAGTATGATTTTCTTAATATAATAGAATTTATGAACTTAATTTTTTTTCAATGTTTTTAGGTACTTTCTTTTATGTCAAGGACATCGAATATAAATGAGTTGCTTAGACTCATTGCACTTGATTTCGTGGGAATCAATTCAAGGTCCTTGACAACATTCTAGATTAGCAACAACCTCCTAACAATTATGACACCAATGAATGGATCTAAGCTTCACGACTAATATCTCTACTTCGATTATACATGAAAATAAAAGAACACTAAATTCTATTTATTTTGAGAAATCTTTTAAGGAGCTAAGCCTACTTACATATGTTTGTCAATGATATTAATTGTAGATGAATACGAAATTGGTGTAATTGAGAGACTAAAAGATTTACTTTGACTTATTGTAACTTAAGTGTTAACAGTAAATTAAGTGTGAAAGATGATACTAAAGGAAAATCCATTTTCAAAGTCTTATCTTGGAAGAAAATGGCAATTACATTAAAAATGACAATTACAAATTTCCACCGAAATGTTAATTGATGATTAAGTGTCCAAATTCCATTTCGAATTTCACTCTAAGTATGAAATCATCTACACCATTTTAGGATGGTCGTGATTAAAAGCACTGGTTGCTTCTACCTTGAATTTTTCTTATTATGAAGAAACTTTATATTATATCATAAACCATATATAACATAAGGAAGGTATTGGACCCAATCTCCAAGAACTTTACCTGGACTAAAACCAAACCAATAGTTTGAGAAACTGTGTATCTTGTCTAAAGATATATAATACAAAATATTAAGGATCTGATACATGATACATGATACATGGTCATCTAAAACCTGTATCTCAAACAAATAACTGAAACCTGTATCTCAAATAAATATGCATAAATAAAACACATGATATGTAACATAGATAACTCGCCTTTTAACATGGGTAATGTAATATATAAGTATCCTTTTAACATAGGTAAGGTCCTCTTATAACATACATGGATATAAAGAGGGAAGTGCTTTTTTTTAAGTGTGAATCACCTAATCTCTTTCTACCCAATAACAAAAATGAACCATTGATAAATTTGACCTCTATAAAATGGCAAATGCTAAAGTGACAATTAATATGCATTGATAAACTTCACCATGACAAATGATAAAGCTATCGATTAATATAATTATAAATTGCATGAGCTTTACGACATTGAAATCTATGCTCTCTAGATTAATATATAGATGCCCAAAGTTTTATAAATTCCTCTGCGAACCTCTCGATTAATATGCAAATGCCCAAATTTTATAAATATACCTCCTTTGTAAAGCATGCTTTCTCTATAAGTCCTTTTCACTATAAATTTTCTTCCTTGGGTTTTAATTAAAAGAAAAGATTTCAGATTGGTGCTTTTAGCATGGTTAAACAACTGTTTCAATTTCATCTGCCCCATCGTCCTTGCTCGTTTATCTCCATGTGTTTGGTGCATTATTAAGTGGAATTTTTTTAATGTAATAATTCATTTATCAAATTATTTGAAAAGTTAATTTATTTCTATTTTTATTATGTTTTTTAAATCATTTGTAAGCTTAAATTATTTTTACCACGTAACATTTATAAAAAAAATCAAACATTTATAAAAAATCAAACATTTATATAAGTAGGTTTTCATTGATATTGATCATGTTTCGAAGTTTGATAAAATATTTAAGTTTTAATATTTTAATTTTTAAAGAATTTGTTTATTTAGGATAGAAATCATATATAGATTTGACAATATTAAAATGGTATTTTGACTAGAATATTTTAAGGGGAGTATTTGTTTTGATATGATTTGGTTTTTTCTTATTTTCAAGGTTTTATGTGTTTTTTAATTAATGCATTAGGGTTTGAATTGTCTAGTGCTTATTTTTCATCCATGTGAGTGATTATCAATCAATAAGCTAAAAGAGGAAGATTCCTTTCATTTGATTCTTTATGAAAATATTTATTTTTATTTTTATTCATATTATATGTTATGAATATTATTATTTAAAACTTAAAAATATATAATATTTAAAAAAATTAATATTCAAATATTACCAAGGATTATATTAGTGTATATGAATTTTTTTCCCAATCAAACTTAAAAAAATACATATGTTCGGACTCTATGATTTAAAAATCCAAGAACAAGCATATGGATGAAGAAGACAATGCAAAGGAAATGTGATAGATGGATGATGCCTAAAACGTCATAATGATGCTCATATTAACCTCAAATTCCAAAGAATCCATTGAGAAGGATTATGCCATGGTTTTTAGGTTTTGTTCATGGTTTTTTGAGCTCAAGAAGGTGCAATGATGCATTCATGGCACTCAAGCCCAAGAAGTTATGTTCAATTCCATTATTGCATATCCTTTCCATCCTAAGGCATGCTTAGGTACCTTTGAAAAACCTAACGTTGGAAGTTGACTTGTTTCAAATTGTTAAAATCATGGCACTCAAGGCTAAGAAGTTATGTTCAATTCCTTTATTGTATATCCTTTCCATCCTTATGCATGCTCATGTACCTTTGGAAAATCTAATTTTGGAAGTTTCAAATTGTTAAAATTAATTAGTTTATGGTTAAATTTCGAAATTTGATAATTAATACTCTTTAATTGGCCTAGAGTGCATGGGTGATTACCTCACATCAATACTAGGAACCTTTGACAAATCACAAAAATGATTCTAGTAAGTGGACGGTGCATTCAAGTTGCATGACAATTCAATTACATTTACGCCAAATCAAATCAAGGTTACATTAAAAACAATCAACCAAGTCTAGGCATTCCAATGTCCAAAGGTTACATGTTTTGACAACGATAAGGTTATTCCTCCTCTAATAAAATGTTTGAATCGTCATACAAATATAAAGATGGACACATGTATAAATCAACATGCTAACATTGAAAGTATCACCAAAATCAACACTCTACTTTCATACCTCCACGATTTGTTCCAAATGAAATATAACAAAACTTAACTCCCTAGTTGAAATATTTGTGACATTATGTTACGTTACGTTACGTGATGTGATCCCTTGCAGGCTATTAATTGTCACAAAACAATAACTAAAGGCCTTTATGGATAGGCTCTTACGCATGAGCTCATTTAGCTCAGTTTATAGAGCACAAATATATTAACCATGTGGTCGTGGGTTCGAGCTCCATGAAGACCACGATACATTTGTTTTTTTGATTTAGCTTAGAGTTTGTTTAGGAGTCTCTATTATACAATGTTCTTAGGTTTGTCAAAATCTCTCTATTTTAAAAGATATATTTTAGTTTTATTCTAAAAAAATAATCTTCATCGTGGATATTTTATACATTGTTTTACTTTTAATGAAGTTTTTAAATTTTGATTTATCGAGTATCGAGAGGGAGATGTAAATTATTTTTGATCTCTTGATTGTTGATGGGTTTAAAATGTATCTATGATGGTTTTAATTTTTTTATATCTTTTGTGTAAAATTTAAAATGAGTTGACATATGCTGCCAAATAATATTTTTTTTCTCACTTATGTTACATATGTGACAACATCTACCCCATCTCGAATTGTAAAACACATCAATACTCTCGAATACGATATACCATAACTTTGGAATATACTTTTTGGAACCACTAGATTTTTTTTGTTATTTTTTTCGAAATATATATTGGTGTTGGATTCATAATGTTGTTTCCATGATAATCTAACTGCATTTCTTTCATATCAAGATTGTAAAATGCTTATGCTTCATTGTATATTTTATCCTTAATATTGTCATTGAGTTATTTTTAATGGATACTTTGTGGAATAAGCCGCTTAAAGAAGAAATCAATTTGATTCTTATTTTGTTATCCTTATAATTATGATGGAAACGTTGAAATGATAGACAATTAGGATGAGGTATTTCTTCATCCAATTATGTTTTTATTTTATGGGTACACATGATTAACTTTTATGTTTAACTAGATGCCAAATATGGTGTCTAGAGAACAACTGCCATCATTTTTATTGTTGCTCTCTTAAGCAACTATGTAGAACTACATGTGGCTTGTCAAGCATCACATGTAAATGACACACTATACAAAGATGGAGATTCATTATATACCAGACAAAGATGGAGAAATTATCATGAAAATAACTAAAATTTCATCACATACTAGACAAAAAATCGATATGGCGTATCGATCCCCGTACCTCTAGCAAGCTAGGAATGTGTTGACGATCGGTGATATTGGGAGGGATAGATCATATCTTGTTGTGATTTCTTTTGTTTTTGGGGTATATGTCGTAAAGGCTGTAAATTCTAAAAGGGTTAATCTATTTTTAAAGTGGATTTTTGTGAATGTAAACAAGTCCTTTGATAATATAAAAGGATTGTGCCATTCCAAAGGGTTTTAGTTTTTTTTGAAGTGTAAAGTTAAAATTGTCCTTAAAAAAATGAATTTTACTTTTCCAATTAAAAAGGGCATAATTTATATCAACATTTCAAAAGAATGGCAACATTTGAAATTACTCATCCATATAAATTTCTCAAGATGTTCGAAATTTCTATGCTATAAAGTTCAGCTCATCATTCAAAATATTGGAAATATGATAAATTATAATCACTCAGTGACTCATGTCACGCACTCAGTTCTTAGCTGTGCAAGATGGCAAGTAATCATTGATGAGTAAGAGATGAGTAAAAGGCACTAGCCATCGAGATGTGACTTTGACTCCTGAGTCTCTTGGGGCTACAATCTAAAGTGTGACAATGTGTCAACAACTACAGATAAAACAAAAAAGAACAACTACTAGTCTACTACTAGGCCTAAAACGAGCTCAAAACTTTGTGCCTACTACCTATGTGAACCTCGCTACCAATGTCCACTCTTTTTTCCTCAAAATGAAATCCAGAAGGCCGGTTTGATAAGTCCTCCTCTACAAGCGTTCATTTCTTGCATGAATATCATGGACTCATGACAACTATCAACAACACTCGATGTCACGCAAATAGAAATAATGGCATGCAGCTAGGACCACAAAGTGTGCAGAGGTCGATTTATGCATTGCTATAGAGAGGTGTCATTGGGCACACGATATGGAGAAACAACGGTTATTAATAAAATTAAAAAACAATTGTTGGCTCAAGACTAGTCTTCAATTTGATGGGTGGCTCCATCCTTCCAAACATTTGTGGTTTCTCACAATATTTGTCCTCATTGCTACTAGAATACATATAAAAATTACTTGTATTTACATCCTCTTCTTTTTAAAAGCCTCATCTCATAGTCATAACTAAGGATTATTATGCATGCACATCCTCACCTTATAATACGAAATGTGTCAAGGTGCAAAGACAACTATAAAATATTAAATGTGTCAAGAAGCAAAGAGTAAGAGACAACTATAAGTAAGTCTTCATCTATGAAAGGCTCATACAATTATTTATATTGCCCTTCATCTATGAAGGGCTCATAGAATAAATACCCTTCCAATTGAAATTAAGACCCATCATTCAAATTTGGTCACTAGTGAAAAAACTTCCTTTTGCACCATTAAAATCACAATTCATTTTTTTAATCACATTTCATTTTTTTTTATAACGTTTCATTTAGTTTTTATTTTTATTTTTTCACAATAAACTGGGTAGATCCAAATCCTATGTTCTATCAAGCACCCAGAGATCCAATCTCCCTAAATGCAAACCTCTTCTCATTTATTGCACTCAAAGAAATTTATAACAAAAGAATGATGAAGTCATATCAAATTCAGATGCGAATTCATATGCTGGCCGTGACATTTGTTTTTATCAGATTCTCTAATTTTTTTCAGTTTTTGTTGAAACTGCCATGTCGGGTAGGTTCCGTCGGGTCACGCGGACGCAAAGTTCATGAACATTTAAACCATGATATTTCTTGCCACTCAATGACCCAAAAGTCGGGTCCAGGTAAACATTCCGTTTTGAGAGATGGACGGATGGTGGAACATGCAATATTTCATGAAATATATACAACTATTACCTTCAATGGTAGAGACAGCAGTGGGTTGGAAGAAATTATAGCTTAAGTATACATCCATCTCAATCGTTTTCTTTCCCATATATCACGCCTCAATCATATATTAATTCAACTAAGAGGGAGATGGAATACATGTTTGTCCAAGCCGCAGAATACATGTTTGTCTGCTCAAAAGTTATTTCTGCAGCTAACATTTTGCAATGTTGTGTAATTGTAACGATTTGTCGTACTTCTGATTTTCTGTAGGTTATAAAAACTTGCAATGTAGTGTAATCTGTAACGGTTCAAACAAAAATTGCACTATAACGTTAAACCACAGGAGAATACCGAGCCATTAAACCGTTAAAAGTCTCCATCCAGTCAAGAATGGAATGTCATTGGAAAAGAGAACTCCATCGAGTCAAGAATGGAATGTCATTGGAATACATGTTTGTCTGCTCAAAAGTTATTTCTGCTGCTAACATTTTGCAATGTTGTCTAACTGTAACGATTTGTCGTACTTCTGATATTCTGTAGCTCATAAAAACTTGCAATGTAGTGTAATCTGTAACGGTTCAAACAAAAATTGCGCTATAACGTTAAAGTCCAAACAACAGGAGAATACCGAGCCATTAAACCGTTAAAAGTCTCCATCGAGTCAAGGATGGAATGTCACTGGAAAACAGAACTCCATCGAGTCAAGCAATGTCACTGGAAAACAGAACTCCATCGAGTCAAGAATGGAATGTCACTGGAAAACAGAACTCCATGGAATGTCACTGGGCATGGAACGCTATTGGAAAACATAATTTTTTTCATGTCATATATCGATTTGAAGATAACTCCTTGTTTATGTTGGTATTTTGCAGTTTTCGTAACTGAACTTATATTCGGTTGAAGATGGAACCGAGCAATGTGTATTCGAGTATTTACGCTAGCCACGTAATTCACTACATCTCTTACATTGATGATCTGATCTGCATTTACATTTCTTTCGTTGAATTTTGGTGGAATTATGAAGCAGAGATTTTGTTTGGTTTTTTATAGGTAGTTCTGGACAATGGTATTTTTAAGGTCACGTTATCGAAACCCCACGGAACTGTCACTGAAATTGAATATGATGGCACTGAAATTGAATATGGCGGCATGGACAATATGTTAGAGACTCTAAATTTGGAAGCTCACAGAGGGTATGTCCATCATTGTCCACAAGAAAATCTTATTTCAACTGGATTTTCTCTTAATTAAAGGAGAAGTGTTCTTTATTTAATGTCCTTCCTAAAACCAATGCAGGTATTGGGATCTCAACTGGAGCGAACCAGGAGGTCCACTGCTATCTATCTGATTCGTGAGTTTGCATTATTGAACCAAAATTGTAATATTACATAAGCTGATGCCCGATTAGAACTTCAGCTTGTATGTTGCGTTTTTTAATTTACCGTCCCGTGGTGTGCTGAAGTAATTTTATGGTATTGTTTAAAAAAAAAAAACAATCCACGGATCAATGGTATAATTGATACACATTTTGTTACAATTTTTTTTCTTTTGTTACAAAGGTTACAAATTATTATTAGATATCAGACAAACTTTACGAGATCTTAGATAAAGGCTACAAGACAAACTTTACAAGACCTCCACAAATGTTACAACATCTCCATAAATGTTACAAGTTACAACATCTTTCTCAGACTTCCCAATATTATTTTTGGTCGACATAATATGGACAAACGTTACAAGATCTCCCTCATACTGGGCTGTAGAGCGCCTCTCGCTCAATTATTTTGACAAAATCTTATGCTTAATCATATGTTCAAATGTTTTATTTAGGTATCATATACATTTTAAATCTGAATAAAATTAACCACAACAAACTACCCAACCATCCAAAAAACCTTAATGTCTAAGAGGTTCTATGGCGTGATGGCCACTCTTGCATAAACAAAGCCTAAATTGGGCTCATTGATCATAAACAAAGTTAAAAAAAAACCCTTTCCATTTTTCGTTTTAGAGTAGTTTAAAGAGGCTACTTTTTTTTCATTGTTTTTTAAGTTTTTCCGATAATGTTTCTAGGTAAATCCCAGGAATTCTATATAACTATTATTAAATTTGCTTTATTTGGTTGCCCCCAAGGTTTGCTGAAGTTTTAAAAACAATTTGTTTATGCAATTTGAATTGCATAAACATTTGAATTCAAGAAAAAAAGATGGAGTTAGCTAAACTGTCGACCATTTGCATCTTTCATGGCAAGTTTGGCAGGATTCCGGCAACACGATTTGGTGTTGAAAATGAGATTTTTAATGTTGAAATTGCAATTTTTATTGCAGAAATGGATTCAGGACCTCCATTACCTATTGATACAATTCCAATCATTCACAACTAAAATTTGAACAATTTCTACCTAATTGTAAAATTTGAACAATTTCATTAGAATTTTGGCTAGAAAAACTCACCAAATTTTGGGTGCAAATAATTGAAACTTTAGCTTACCAAAAAAATAACCGAATTCAGGCAACAAACTGCCACATACTGCCGGAAAAGTTAAAAGTTAAAAAATTGGCTGTCCAACTCCCAAGACCAACGGCGAATCATAGAAGGTCGCGATGCATTAGTCGACGGTCTAGTCAACCGATTTCATAATAAAACCGCTAAGCTGAACCTACAGTTACCCATCGAATTCTGAGCTTGAAGCAGTACACTACCTGCCAGACATTCTCTATACGTTTAGGCAAGCTCGTGACCCCGTGCTGCCAGATAAAACCAGAGTAGATTTGAGAAGAGTCTAACAGCAGATCGATTCAGATGGAGTGCCATAGGAAGCTAGCAACAGAAGCCAAGGATTTGAGAAGAGTCTAACAACAGATCGATTCAGATTTCCTTTCATATCCTTTATGTTGTTTAACAGTGTCCTAACTATCCCGACTCTGATTTCTGGAGCTAGAGACTGCTTTTTTTGTGTTGAAGGGATATTTTCCTCTTTTTTTTCTCCACATTTTGTTTCTCTGGCGTCTCTGGTTTCTCAGCATTGAATCCACAACAAAATAGAAAATGTAACCAGGTCGATTATTTTTCCCCAATTCATTGAGAAAAATACTATAAGAGGTATGATCTAGATTATTTCTAACCGTGTTGCCATTTTGGATAAACTCTTTAACAGATAATAGGGAAAATTAAGTTTTGAGACACTTGTAGCTTGAAGAAGGAACCAACGACGGTATATGTAAACCGTGGAAAATATTCCCTTACATGTAATATAATGCTGTATTATACTTAATACTTCCCTCCATTCCTCTTTCAATTGATTTTGGTAAAATCATTTGCTCCAATCCAGTTTTTTCATTTCATGCCATGGAAAGAGAAACTAGTTCAAATCAACTTCGAAATGAAGCCTTTTAAACCATAAATCCCCTTCTCTGGGTAACCCAGTCGCTTCTGCAATAGAGGCTTCTTAAACATCAAAACTCATACTATCAAATCAACCTATGTACCTGTGAGGTTTGAATTACTGTGTGACTTCTACATTGTCACCATTGATTTTTTAAAATAAAGTAAACCATATTCCATCTATCAGCATATTTGCACAATGAGGATGGAATTCAACCGCCTATTTTTTTCATCTTCACAACTAAGGACTAGAAAATACTTGCTCGTGGATTGAATGAGTACTTCCTCGTGGATATCTCCAATAATAATATTATTATTAAAAAAGTGTGTCCCAATTTTTATATTTGTTGAATGATCATCCATTATTTTTACTTGACCTAAAAGATATTATCTTAAAGGAAGATTTACTCGACTACTATACACGAGGAAGTTTGTATCCACTAAGTTGCACTTAGGTGGCTTTCCATCCCATTGAAGACTTGAACCATCCCATTGTTCAATATTTGTGTTCTAAGGTCCATTAGGCTAATAAATGGCCCATATTATTATTATTATTATTACTACTACTACTACTTTTACATATCCATACCCTGCCAGCAACATGATAAATGACTTATTATGATGAACTTATGTAAAAGGTTTGGATTTCCTAGGATTTAGTCATCAATACTTTACTCTAGGGTGTTTTTTCCTTGAAAATTATGTCTTTTTATAATAACTTATAATTTTCGATTTTTTCACTCGTTTCTTCAAAGCTTCTTCAAAGCTAGAGTAACTGTCTCGTGGATAGGCATTAAGAGGTTATTAAAACCTAGGTGTCAATGCATATTACCATGCTGATAATTATTATTGAGTCATATTAACATATACTAAGTCCCCTTGAATGTTTTTAATGTTTCGGCCATTTTTAATTTTTCCATTAAAAAGAGGCGTGTTTTAATTTAAAATATTCACCCAAAAAGGCCCGTTGTAGCATTTTTTTACGGATTTTCCAAAGACACTTTTAAAGTGTTTTGTGTGTATTTGGTTACTTATATCTCACTATTTTTACAACTTTGATGAATAAGTAGAAGGAATCTCTAGTGAAATTTTGAACTTTTGAGTCATCTAGAGCACCCTAGAGGCTTCCTTCCTCTTTTAGTAATTTTTTTCTAAGAGTTTGTAAGATTAGTGATCATATTTTCAAAGGATCATAATAATTTTTGAGTTTTTAATAAATCATAATAATAGAGTAAGTTGGATACACATCACCCACACCCCATCCCCATGGGGGGTTCACTGTTTTCCATTTTTATGGCATGAATTTTTCTAACATTTTGGTTTGTTGGTTTAACAAAATCACACACTTCATCTTAACATGATGTATACTTTTTTATAAGTAGTTTTTAGTTTAAATTTTCCTTCAATTTGTCATTTTTGCAAGTTTTCACTCTTTACTTTATGATTTAAATTGGAACAAATAATTTTTTTCGATCCATGTATGCTCTTTCCCTTTGCAGTATTTATTTAACATTGCAAAACAAAAATAGATATGTAACACTATTTAAATATAAACATCTAACTTTAACTCACCGTAATAAAATCAATCACCCTCGAACATAACAAAAATATGGTGTTTTGATATCATCTTCCATGGGAAAAATATTCAAAGGAAGTGGGACCAACTAGATAATGACCGAGGAGCCCCGTCATACTACACCCTCATTTGGTGTAGTGTTGGACACATCCCCACGATTCCAATCTATCCCACAATTTCTCATGTGGGTCCACATAGGGTGAATCCAAAAATATTCCTTGTACCTTAGGCTATATTGGAAATCCCCCTCCCCCATTAATCAACTCACCCTTCAATTATTTCTAAAACTAACAAAGAACACAATTGCAAAATCTTTACTTTTACAACAACATTTGCTTTGATTCCATAACGTTGGCCTTAAATATCCACTATTTTCTTCATTCAACTAAGTTATCTTTAAATTGTCATGATTAGTTTAGTCATGTATGTTGTCTAAGTTAATTTCATTTTGTAAGTGTCTTGATCAATAATTTAAACCAAAAAATATAAAATAAAAACTTCCATCCAATATAAATAAGAACTTATAGCCTTAGTTAGTTTAGTAGGCTCTACCCCACTTGGATTCTTTAGGAGTTAGCTTAAAAGGAGTTGAGTCAAGATCAAATGATAACACTTGATTCAAGACTTTTCCCCAAGAACACATCGAACAGCTTGAATATTTCTGCTACGTTAACCCTAGGTGCATAAGAGGAAGAAAGAGAAGGGTATCCCAACTCTTTCACTTGAAATGGCTCTTTATGGATACTATCCATTATAAATATTCTCTTGTTTTGATATTTACATGTGTAACCAAGATCAATGTTTACCATATTATTATACCTTGTAAATTGTGTCCCTATAACTCCTCTCAGACCATCCTCTATGGGAATACTATCATTAAAGAAGTGTGACCTGAATCCTATATTTCATGAAAGGTCCTTGTTATTTCCTTCTCACCCATGTTTCATATGAAGTGTGAATCCTTTAACATATTTGATTAACTATCACCCTATACATCCTTTTTACCTAACTTTTCAAAGATACTTTTTTGGGTAATTTGTTCCATGATTCCTATATCAGAGGAGGGTTTCCCAACACTTTTTATATCCACTCCTTGTTGATAATACTATAATCGATTAAGTGATACTTTATTCCTATATTTGATTAACTCTCTAGTGGGATTTCTTTTTAAATCACCTCTCAAAAGATACTATCCTGGAGGAATGGTGGTCAGATTGTTGAATTTGAGGAACGATCGCTTCATAATTTTTCATGAACCACTTTGAAGATTTTGTTGATCAAATGACTTGTTATTTACATGTTTATCCTAGAGAAATAAGTAGAAGATTTGTATATCTTATGAAGGGTCTCTCGACACTTCCTCTTAACACTACCCATTAACAATACTATCATCAATGAAGTGTGACTTGTTTCTATGTTTGTTGAAGGTTCGTCCATGCTTTATGCTTGAACCATCTCTTTGAGGATGATACTATTAAGTAGGAATGGTTTCCTATTTTAAACTTCATACTTATCATCACTATTTTTAGGTTACTCTTCTCCAATGTGATGTTAAAGGTCTTAAGAAATACACAACCTTCTACTAAAAAAAATCACATTCAAATCAATATTAGTAATAACTCAATAACTAGTTATGATCGAAATATCATTCCTACTTGGATGTCAAAATGGTTAAGCTCTTATTATGCTATTATCGATGTTTTTTTTACACTTAAGCTTTATTTTGTTTGTTTCACACTTAAGCTTTATTTTTAAAATGACGATTTTTTTAGAGAATTGATGAATCAATATTTTTATTCTATATGACTTCATTTTTGGTATCTTTATCGATTTCAAAATTTTCTTCTTGAATGAGCGTTTGTGAAATGGATATGGATCTTATTTTTAATGGATTGAAAGTTGCTGAAGGAATAAATTTTCCCAATAGAAAAAATTAAACAATAGTGACATCAAATCTTTAAAAGGGTTTACAGTCCTTTAGTTAGTTTTATCATTGCTAGCTTATTCTACCAATAAACCTTTCGGCATTTTACTTGGAAACCAAAATTCCTTGGTACAAACCACCATGGGGCCAAGGGTTTGAGAAATGGATTGTAGAAAGCTTTTTAATGTTCATTAAACTACTTCTTCATGACACAAAATCGGGCTAGAATGGAGCAGCAGTGGGGGGGAATGAATTGAGGATCAGAATTAGAGTTAGAGAAATGTAGTGAAAGGTTTTAAATACTAAAAATACTTTGCTCCTTCGTATATAATTTTTAATTTAAAAAAACTACAATTATGTGATATGACTCTGAAAACACTAATTTTTATCTTAATCATCATGTTCTATTCCACCCTAGGATTTGGGCTTTAAATATTTGTCTTGAAGATCCATATCGTAGGTAGATCATAGTCCTGAGAATCCAGGTCGAGTGGACACAACTCGCCTAAGTTCATCTCATCAACTGAATTGCATGCATCATTCCTCTCCTTGGTTCAATGCAAAAAGAAACATATCACTTCAATTGATCCCCAAGGCGATTCCCTCTAGTCTTACGAGTTACGGAAATCACCAGTGGGATCGTCCCACTTTGCTATCCATCTGTCCTACTACGTTGTGGTATCTAATACAGTACAAGCATTCTCATAAGTGTTTAGCATAAATCTGTCCTCATCGGGAAAGAAGAAAAAGAATCCATATCGTACGCTTGGGAATCCAAATCATCGTAGTCCTGAGCTTCCAAGTGGAGGGGACATAACTCGCCTAAGTTCAGCTAATCGACTGAATTCCATGCATCATTGCTTTCCTTTGTTCAATGGAAAAATAAACATAACACTTCAGGTCATCTCAACGTGATTTCCTGGGTAATTTGCAGCCATAAATATTCACATAATTTAAAGCCATAAATATTAACATTATTTAAATCCATAAATATTCCCCCCACATTGAAACATGATTTAAATCCATAAATATCCCCCCTACATTGAAACATATATTAAAGCCTTAAACATTTCCACGATTATCATGAACTACATAATTTACATAAATATTTTGTAACATTCACGGCTAGTTTTTTTAAGAATTCCACCTAGGCATAAAAAGTGTTGCTCCAACCATTTAATGTTGCAAAGTATATGTGTCCTTGACCTTGGGCTTGGGATAAGGTAGAGGGAAAGAGAGCTATTGGACATTCTCAAAATATTTAACATGCAAACTATCATCATGCTAATATCAATATCAAAGAACAAGTAAGGTTTTGATGACACATAGAATTGAATGAACTTAATCACAATTCTTACTATTGTAATCTTAGTGTTAGATAGTTGTGTAAAACAAAAAAAGAAATTGCATTTGTTAAAAAAAAAAAATTGCAAAATTTGTGGATTGTTAACATATCATACATTCAATTATTAATCATGTGGTTTGTACCTATTAAGTATCTATTGCATTAATGGGCCATGAGTTACATATTAAGTGGTTGACAAACCCACAAATATACTCAAATAATAATCAAATATGATATACCATATATATAAAGGTTCATGTCATGGCCTATTACAAGAAAACACATAGCATTACAAATGTTATAATCAAATAATTATGAATCAACGAGTTAAGTACCTTTAGAGAGATGAAAATGTGAGCATGAAAAAAGAAATATGACCTCATTTCCTTGGGTTATATCAATGTCCATTGTTTACTCTTCAAAATTGTTATTGTGCCACAAATTTGTAGTTAATCTTGCTAATAAATTATGGAATGATATTAGAATTTACATCAATAACACATGACTAATTTTTTTGGTGTTTCATAATGCTATGAGTGGAGGAAAATAAATAAAGGAAAAGGTGTTGTGGCGACTGTGGGATCCGAAAAACATAAAGTATGGAAACTAAACATGATACTAATTCTCATTTCGACAAGAATTGAAAATGTTCAATGACATGATTTCAAATGGGGATTCGAAATACAAGGTGTCCAAGCATCTTTTGTGAGACTTCATTAAATGAAACTTTACATGATGCATATGGAAATACAATGTCAAGATCAAGCTATGAGTTTGATCAAGGTCTCTAAAACCATCAATCAAGCTTTTACACGTGTTTTTAAATACCTCTATTAAATGTTTATGCATGGTTAGAGAAAAGCTCGATCGAGCTAGCAGCTCAATCGAGCTTTTCAAACTTTTAACTAAAAAAAATTTGAGTACCCATATTCATGTGTGCATATGAATATGGACACCCAAAATTTTCTTTAATCAAAGTTTTTAAAATCTCGTATTGTTCATGGGAGCAAAGTCTTCAAATTCAATTAAAATCAAACATAGAATTATATGATAATAAAATTTAATAAAAAATAATTTTGGCTAGAAGAATGATACTTGTGGGTAATAGTAAATACCTTAAAGAAGAAACAAGTAAAAGGATTACTTCTGCCACTTCCTCTAGATTTTATGTGTAAATATTAGTCATGGAGTAATTGGAGTTATAGATTTGTTCAATCATATCTATAATTCCAATTACTCTGCGATCCATATCTACAAATGAATATAAATGACCCTTTTCATCTATAAACATCTATTATATCTATGACCTGTCTCTAAATTTGTATGCAACATACGCAATGAATTAAATCATGGTTTGTTTCCTATTTATATTTATAATGATTAGAGATGCTCGATCGAGTTGTATTTTTAACCCTCGATCAAGCTTTTTATAAACTCGCAATCGAGGTGTTAAGACCTTGATCAAGGGTTTAGAAAAAGCTTGATTGAGGTACGTTTTTTTGTTTTTGCCAAAATTGACTTGCTAAAAATTGTAACCCACTTGCATGGATGCGCTCTTCCCAATTCACCAGGTCCCATTTCCATTTTTCATTGTTTCCACTCCAGAGAAAATTCCTTTGCATATTCCTAATCTCTTTCAAGATCGCTTTCAAGGCCGACAAGGTGAACAGGAGATAAGTCAGCAAAGCTTGTAGCACATATTTCACAAGCACCAATTTTTTGGCCAAATTGAGGGGCCTCAGGGTCCAACTCATCAGGCGTTTTTTCATATTGTCGAGAAGTTCCATCCAAGAGCCTTTTTTCGCTAGTGAATTCACTAGAGGTGTCTCTAGATATTTGGATGGAAGGGATATCTCTTGAAAGCCCAAGATCCGACATATGTTTCATCTGGTAATCCTAGGCATATTAAAGAAGAAAACCTGAGACGTATGATCGTTAGTCTCTAGCCGCAAGGCTTTTCCAAAGTCCATCGGACATTTTTTAAACCTCACGACATCTTATACTGAAGGGTGACCCATTAGCATCGTATCATCCACAAATAGTTGGTGTGTCTGTCTGGAGGCCAATGGGTGAATTTTGAGCCCTATGATATTGTTACTTTTCCATGAGGCCACAATTGATTTGCCCAAACCCTTCACTATGAGAATGAAAAGGAAAGGGGATAAAGGATCCCCCTGCCTAATCCCCCTCGATGGTTTAAAAGTGCCAGAGGGGACTCCATTTAATAGAATGGAGAAGAAAGATGACGTCACTAACCTCATTATCCAATCAACCCATTCTCTTCTAAACCCAAAAGCTTCTAGCATGCTTCTGATGAATTGTAAATTAAGCTTGTCGTAAGCTTTCGCTTTGTCTAGCTTCACCATCATACCCTAAATTTTTTGAGTTTTTATGGAATGGAGTAATTCACAGACCAAAATGATACCATTTGTTATCTGTCGACCCTCCATGAACCCTGACTGTTTAGGAGAGATTAGTCCCGTGAGGAGGGGATTTACTCTATTAGCAATTACCTTGGTAATAATTTTGTAGATGACATTGCAGAGGCTTATGGGTCTAAATTTGTTCGGAGAGTCATCCCCTCCACATTTTGGAAATATAGTGATAAAGGTTGCATTGAAAGCTGGCAGTGTCCATTTGGAGATCCTAGATTCTTCCACAATCCTCTATACTTCCATCTTGATTAGGTCCCTGAATTAGTGAAAAACATTAACGGTGAACCCATCTCGACCCAGGGCAGTTCCTTCCTGTATCTAGAAAACAACCTCCTCCACCTCAAGGAGGGTTATAGGTTTCATCGGGAGATCATTTTGATCATGGGTGACCAGAGATGGTATAAACCGAGTAATTTGAACAATGCCATCACTCGTGTCCTTCCCTGGTTCAAACATTATCTCAGTAAAATAGTGGTACAAGGATGTGTCTATTCCTTCCTTGGTTTCCACCCATTCTTCTCTAGCATTCTTAATGGAGAAGATTTTATTTTGCATCCTATTTTGGATGACCGAACACTAGAAAAATTTTGTATTTCTCTCTCCTTCTTTTAGCCAACGGTTCCTAGATTTTTGCCTACTAGCTTCTGCAACTCTTTGTTTGTTCAATTTCATGCCATTCTTCTTAGTGGGTTCTTCCAACTTCCTTTTTGTCGCCTTATGGGAACCTGAACTTATCTCGAGTTGATTTGAGGACTGAACTCTGAGAATGGATTCTTTTAGTAGGATTACTTGTTCCTGCAGGACATAGCCATTCCATACATCTGCACAGGCTTGTTCAATCTTCTCTAGATCTAGATCTTCGATGTTCATATCCTCTGCTTCCTCCCTTGTTTCTTAATCCTCCTCTGGTTGCTTTCCTTTAATAATATCTTCCTCCATTTGGGTAAGTGTTCCAACTATATCCTGGGGAATTTGGTCTTCTTTTTTTCCCTTTGACTGTTTGTCCATGGTTTCCTCTAAGAGGTCTTCCAATACCTTGAATTTGTTTGAAACCACTGTCTTCTTTTGCACCTCCTGGTTCTCCTGCTTTCATCCTCCTCTTTTCCTTGATGGAACCCTTATAAAGCCTTGATCCTTCTTTTATTCTTCGTTCCCTGAAGCATTCTTTGGGTTGTTCATTGGGAAATCCCTAAACAAATTACCATATTCATGACATTTGCAGCAACGAAATGGGATCTTCTCATAATCTAGGGTTTGCACCCAATCCTCATCCTCCTATGTCATTCAGATTGCTTCTGGCAGATCTTTGGTCAAATCCATATAAAAACAAATCCTCATGTATGTCATGTATCTTTTAATCTGGGTTCGCTCCAATATTTTCATGAAATTTCCCAAGGAATTCCCCAGGTCCTCCAATATTTATGGATCCCCATATTCCCCCGATAGGGAGTACAACCCGATCCACATGAGTGCCACTTTCATGTCTTCTTTTTCCAGGCAAAAATTCTCCTTCCAGGGTCTTAGAAAAAGGCCCTCCGAATAAAAAAATACGACCCCCCATCCAACACTCTATTCCTGTCTTCTAGGTTAATAAGGGAAATGGTGAAGAAACCCTTGGATCCTAGTTGAAGGTCATAATTCCTCTTAGGTTTCTAGCAAGAGTTGATCCACCAAACTAGGGCTTTTTATGATGTCTGCATTCCAACGAACTTCCCAATCAACATGTGGTCCAACATATACTGGATCTTTTCCTTGATCTTTGACGATCTAACTTGCATGGTCAGAATTGGGGTCGCTTTAGGCATGCACTACCCTAGCTTCTGAACCATAAGTTTTTCAGTCTGATTCAGATCTAGATTGATCGGGATGTCCTCGATCTTCAGCCATGTTGAATTGGTAACCAAGGAGGATTCTTGGCCTCCCCACTGCCTTCTGTCATACTTCCATCAAACTTCCTTCCTCCCATAAACCTCGATTATTCCTTCCTCCTTTAGTCACCAAAGCCAATCCAATGTTCAACCTCTTAAAAAAGTGAAAGTTACTTGTTTTCTTAATAAAAAGAGGTGATTTTGATACACATTGTTATCTTTTATTCAACAAGTTAGGTTTTCTCCTCAAAAAAAAATGAAAAATAACAACAAAAACCAAAAATACCATATATGCATTGAAATTGGTGCAATTGAAAGAGACTTACTTTTTACTATTCTAACTAAAGTGTTAACATTAAATTAAGTATGAAAGATGAATAGGAATCAAACACATGTCACCCTTGATAGGAGGAAATACCAACCACTATTTTACAATGGCTATATTATCACATATTCGAAAGGGCGTTTGATTTCCATTTTGGGGCGCAATTGTCAAGCATATCCTTAAAGTACTAGTTGCAAAACTTTTACATAAGCGGGTCTAGCTCAGTTGGTAGAGCAAAAGGCTCTTAACCTTGTGGTCGTGGGTTCAAGCCCACATGTTCTAGTTATTGTATCCATTATATATATATATTTCTTTGGTAATAAGTTTTGAAAACGTTTTCCCAAAGGGGTTGGATCCATTGGTGAAGAGCGAGGTGTTTTTCACAAATGGGCAAGGTTCAGTTCTAATGAGGGACGAACCTGGAGCCATGTGAACACCTTAAGGTAGTGGTCGAATGTGTGATTCCACCCAAAGAGATTGTATTAAGTGATATCGTGACCCATGGATCAAATCCCACCCCCATGTCCTCCTAACATGTAAGATCTATTAGTGTAGAACTAGATACTGCGAACATGCCTAAAAAACCCTACTCGCGAGCCAAAATAACCCTAATCAAGGAATGAGCCATGACAGGGCCATGGGGAGGGAGGGGAAACCCTTCCTTCCATAATGCCGTCCTTCAACCTACGAAACCAAGTGGGAAAACCATGGCAGCTGCAAACTTAATGCATTTAGCATGGAAAGTAGTAGTCGTCACAAAGCAGCAAAATGTGACCCATCTCAAGCAAACAACAAATCGTTCTCTGAAGGCCGAAAAAGATCAAGAGGAGGACAACTCTTCTGGTAAGTCAATGGAAGAAGAATAAAATCAACACTCAAATACAATGGAGGAACCCTCACAAACCAGGACGCAAACAGGAAACAGATCCAAAATAAATATATTTGGTTTCTTACCCAAAACGGTCGCCATCCTAAATCTTGAAATATCCTCAAATAAAATCGGCAAGTATAAATAGTACATGAGGGACCATGCCCTCATTTATAAATTCAATGGATTTTGTCCCACTGAAAGGGCCTTACAAGGATGGATCACACATAAATGGAATTCAAAAGGGGATGCCAAGCTGAAAATGGGGCAAAAAGGCTTCTTTGCGGCTATATTCCTCAACACGAAGGACCGAGAAAGGATTATAGAACATGGACCATATTTTTTCAACAACTATGGGATATTCATAAGGCATTGGAAATATTACTTTTGTTCAAAGAAAGAGTACTTCACATAGGTCCTCGTATGCGTGCATTTATACTCGCTTCTTGGTACACCTCTTATGCCATAATTTGTGTTCACCTGAATGTCGCTAAGCGCCTTCCCAAAGCAATGTGCCTAAACTTCTAAGATGAGGAGCGGGTTCAACCCTTGTAATATGAAAACATCCCATTTAGATGCAGGAATTGCCATGAGTATGGCCATCTTTATAGAGGTTTCTTTAAACTACCGCTTATGCCACCCCCCGCGGCTAGTAAGGCCCAACCACAAGATGGATTTAACATAATCAACAGGTGATTTAAAGGTGAAAAAAACCCTATAACATCTAGTCCCTCCAAAGACAATAGATTCAAACCCTTTTGTTGTTCTGGAGGAGATGGAAACAGATCAGATTCAAGAAACCCAATCGGAGTCAGCAGATGCCCTACCAACTAAGGAGGGGGAATATCCTGAGATAATAAAGAGGAGGAAGCTAGGTCTGATAGAAGACATAACCATGAGTGAAACATAGGAACAAAAAAATAATGACCTAGAAGACGATTTGATTATTACAGACCATGAGAAATAGAAGGTTGTAGATACCTGAACTGAAATCCCTCCACCTCACATTCCAATTGTATGCCGGGTCCTACATGAAGATACTCAACTCATACTTCAAAACTGAGGCACTCCATAAAAAATAACAAACAATATTGGCATTCAATCGTTGATGTCAATACCACAAGAAACCAAGAAAGATAAAAAAGGGGACAAAATACAAATCAACAATGACTGACCAAACTAGGGGAAACTATAATAACATCAGGTAACCATCAATCCTTGGTGGATTTCCTGCAGGGCCCTCCCTTCTTATCAGTATTTTATCAATGCATATTCTTTCTTGTAATATTCGAGGATTATGAGGGAAATCCAAAAAAATAACCCTCAGATCCAAGATCTACTAAGAAAATCCAACCACTATTTTCATACAGGAAACCAAATTCTCTATGGAGACACTGTCAACTCTCTCAAACTTTTGTTGGAGAGGATACCAGAAAGATTCTCTTGACACGCATGGTTCTACAGGAGGTATGGCCATCCTTTGGGACCCCTTACTGGTACACCTATCCAACTTTTTCACCACTCCCCACACTATCTCTGCTTCCTTTAAGCTTCTCTCCACAACTTCCATGGATTCCTCACCAATGTATACAACCCACACATCCCCTCACTCAAGACCAAATTCATGTCATCCCTTTCAAACATCAAGAAATTTCACATGCAAGAAGTTTTCTCGATCGTGGGGGGTGACTTTAATCTAGTCTCCAATCCTTTAGAGAAAAAAAGAGGCATCATCGGTCTATATGCAGCAAGTCGTGCATTTGGACCCTTGATTGATCACATGGACCTTGTAGATATCCAACCAAAAAATGGAGCTTTCACCTAGAACAATAGAAGGGGAGGAATGCATTCCAATATTGCCTCCATATTGGATCGCTTTCTTCTCTCAACATCTTTCATTCGAACTAATGCCATAATAAAATCTCATATCCTTTCGAGAATGAGATAAAATCAATGGTCGACCAGTCTAGAGATAGATGAGTTCATCACAATTAAGAACCGTCCATTCTGATTTGAAAAATTATGGCTAGGGAACTCTAAATTCGAGGACACCTTCACAGAGTGGTGGTCAAATGCCCTGGTAACAAATGGATCAAAGATGTACAGTTTAAAACAAAAAATTGAAATGGATAAAATCCAAGCTAAAAACTTGGAACAAGGAAGTATTTGGCAACATTTTTTAAGCCAATAAGCAGCTAGAAATAGAACTAGAAACAATTCAGGAAGAGTTTGTCTCACATTGGTACACTGATGAGCTCCTACAAAGAGAGAAGAAATCCAAAAGAAAATAAATCAATGACTGGAGCAAGAAGAAATTCTCTAGAAACAGAAATTGAGAGTACGATGGCTTAAGGAGGGGGAAAGAAACTCAAAATTCTTCCATGATCCCATGATTCCAAGGCAAGCCCATAATTGTATAACAAGACTTTCCAATGAGGAGGGAAGAATCTTCACCAAGCAGGAGGAAATTGTGGAGGAGCTTGTCGCATACAACAACAACATTCTTAAAGAATATGTGATTGCTTGGATGAAGGAAATAGAGTCAATCCTTCAACACATACAAAAATTAGTCTCAAATGAACAAAATGAATCGCTCATGCAACCGATCACCTTGGAGGAAGCCACATAAGCAATCAACAACATTCCTACCAAAAAATCCCCTGGGCTTGATGGATTTACTACAAATTTATTCAAAGATGTTGGAGTACCATAAAACATGAGGTTTGAGAAATAGTCAAAGAATGTCGTATGAGAACTATTGTCATTCTAGCTCTCAATTCCACCTTCCTCACTCTAGTGCCAAAGGAAGAAAACACAAGACACCCCAAAATTTTAGGCCCATAGCACTATGCAATGTTGTCTACAAAATTATCACTAAGGTCATCGCCAACAGATTGAAACCAATTCTTCCACACTTGGTTTTTGAAGAACCGTCAGGATATGTTGAAGAAAGACATATTATGGATGGCATCATGGTTGTGCATGAAGCTATGCATACACTAAAAAACTCAAATCAATCTGGTATGCTTCTTAAATTCAATCTCTCAAAATATTTTGATAAAATATCCTAGCATTACATGAGGAAAACCTTGCTTTGCTTGGGATTCGTTGAGCAATGGGTAGATTGGATCATATATTTAAATCCCTCTTCTTTTTTCTCCATTTTAATGAATGTCTCCCCATCTCGTACCTTTCATTCCTCAATAGGAATTAGGCAGGGATACCCTCTCTCCCATTTCTTATTCACACTCATGGTGGAACGGTTAGGTCGATCATTAAAGGTAGCCACCCAATGAAATGAATTGATGGGAATCAACCCAACCAACAATCACACTAGAGCTTCCGACCATTTGCAATTCCTGGATGACACTATGCTTCTATCTAAATCATCCCTAAGATAAGCCAGAAACATCAAGTGTCTTATGTCGACTTTCCTCATAGCATCGGTCCTTTCCCTCAATAACAACAAGTCTAAGATCTCCGTCTTCAATACACCAATTCACCTTCAACTTGCAATTACTAGATCGTTGAACTTTTGTCTTGGCTCTCTACCCTTCAAATACCTCGGAGTGCCTATCACTCTCACCACAACCAGGAATGGATCCTGGACAACCCTCATTCACAAAATGGAGAAGCGTCTTAATAAATTGTCCTTTCGTTCTCTTAACATTGGAGGTCAATTTTTCCTTCTTAATTATGTTTTATGCAGTATCAACACCTATCTCTTCTCTATTTTCGCTGCTCCCAAAGGTTCTTAAATTAAATTCTCTCAATTCAACGAAATTTCCTATGGGGAGGATCTAAAACTAAAGGGCACAAATGGGTGTCAGTGGTTTGGGATAAGCTCTACAAACCTAAACTTCAAGGAGGCCTCGGATTAAGGGAAACTAAACTAGAAAACAAGGAAATGATGGAAAAACTCTGGTGGAGATGGCTCACAATATCAAATTCCCTCCAGTCAAGGATATGGAAGGAAAAATATGTGCCAAATGTTTCCCAACAAGAGCTGATTCGCATGGAAACTAGCCCCAAAGGATCACTAATTTGGAACATTCCTTGGTAAAACATGAAACTTATTCAAGAGCATGCTTTCTGTGAGATTCAAGATGGCATCACGACTCTCTTTTGGGATGACTCATGGAAATAGAGGTCGAAACTCTCCTCTTTGGAATATATGCATCCTCTATGGATTTCAATGAAGGAAGGGGGTTAACTACAGGTTTCTCATTTCTGGGATTGTAAAAATCACCACTCAATGGAGACGAAGAAAAGACTCTCATAACTGGACAAACATAATCTTAGAGGATCATTGGAAGATTTTCTGGGAAGAACTACAAACAACACATCACTTTCCAAGAAGGCCCTAATATCCTTAGGTGGGGTTACTATAGAAGAGGTACCTTTAATCTTAAATAAGCCTATGCTCTTCTTGCAAATTACAACCAGAAAAACTCCACTAGAATCTGGAAAAAAAATTGGAAGCAAAATCTCTGGCCTAAAGTTTCAACATTTTAATGGTTGGTGGCCTAGAGATGCACTCTTACCTGGGACAAAAATATCAAAAGAGGATTCAAAGGGTCATAATGTGTTACCTATACATGGAATAAACATAATACCTCGAGCACCTCCTCAGTAAATGCCAATTCAGTAGGTAATTGTGGGATATTTCTACACGTGTTTTCCAGCAGACGAACTATAACTAGAACAACATCCACAAAACTATTACCAACTGGAGAAACCAATTTTCTTCCAAAAATATTATTAACAAAGTTTGACATCTCTTCCCTGGGTTCCTGCTATGGGAAATTTGGAAATAAAGAAAATGTAGGATCTTTTGGAACACTGCTCTCCCCGCTGAACAAATACGAGAAACAATTTAGTTGCATATACAAGAAACCATCAATATTTCCTAGTGGGACGCCTTTGACTGGGAAATATCCCGGCGGGAATTAGCAATTATTAGGGACTAACAATTACAGTCACAAAATGCGGCAAGTGTTAAGTTTTCTATGTTTACATAGCTTAAATCCTAAATTGATTAGCATTTAATACATTTTCATAATAACATCATAAAGAGGATCATTGAAAGAAACACAATCACAAGGTACAAAACAATTTATCCTGAGAAAAACCTAAGGGAAAAAAACAACAAAGCTTCCTCAATATATATTACTAGTATGCAAAGACCAAAGAACAAGGTCTCATCAAGTGAGAGACCAAACCCCAAGCATAAGGGATAAAACACCAAAGACATTGGTCCTCCTCCTTCTCTGTCTCTTCTTCTTTCTCTCTCTTGCGTAATACAAGTATGTATGAGTGTGTACAAATGAGGGAGGGTGCCTCCGTATTTATGCTAAACTTCCCAACTGGCCCAACCTATCTAACTAATAGGGCCGACCTACCTAATTACACTTCACAATGATAATTATATTCCTCTTTTCTGGGTGCTATTGACCCGACTTACAACCAAGGGTTTACCTCATAACATTTACATGAACTTTTACATCAGTAACATCTACCAAAGGAGGAATAATAATAATGTGAAGTACAAGTATAATATTCTTCGAAGTTACATTCTTTCAACACTCCCCCTTAACAAGAAGTGTATTCTACTGACAATGACAACCACTGGTGCATCCCGACACAACATCATCGGAAGGAGAGAGAGGAGAAATCATCAACACCATCTTTTGGAACAGTTTAGTCTAGACATAGCCTTCTTCAATCTACATACATGTTTTCTTTTGTTTTCGACTTCAAAACCATGTGGTTGCTCTATGTACACTTCTTCAATAACACCATTTAGGAAGGTTTTTTTCACATCCATCTAGTGTAACTTCCATTCTATCATGGTTGCTAGAGCCATGATGGTTTTGATAGAAGTGGACCTTTCTAGAGGAGCAAATGTATCTTCATAATTGATTCCTTCATCATTAAGAGAATCCACGGACTGTAAATATGGCTTTGTACTTTTCAATACTTCCATCGGTTGTATGTTTATCTTGTAGATCCATTTGGTAGATACCACACTTTTTCCTTTTGGTTTGGGAACTACTTCCCATACATCATTCTTCATTATGGATTGGTATTCTTCCATCATAGCTTCTATCAATTCTTTATTTTGAACAACTACTTCAAATTAAGTAGGTTATTTATCTACAATATCACACATCAAAGCCACATAACTAGGAAATAGCTTTGGATTCTTTCTTTTCCTTGTGGATCCTTCTCGGGAACCATACCTTTCTACTTCTTGAATAATATCATAGACCCAAGGTAGCTTTGTCTCGTGGGAGATATTCATGTGGGGAGGTTCTTGGGGATCCAACATATCATGTTCTTATGGAATCTCATCACCATGAGAAGGTGTAAATTCCTTTATTGGTTCTGCAGCTCTGGGAGCTACAACTTCTTCTTCATATGTTTCTTCAGGTTAACACTTTCTTGACTTGTATCTTCATCAAAGGTTGTACCCTTCACGATCAATCCTATGACTACCTTGCTCACATGAGGTAGGCCTTTTATAGCTTGATGTGAGCAAGCCTTCTATGGTATTTTTAGAATCAAGGATCAAGGTTGCTTTTAAGTGACCTATTAGTTCATACAGGCCACCCACTAGTGATAGATACATATTCTAGAAAACATATTCCTCAACTTATATTTTTGCTAACTTCCTGGGAGATTCTTCTTCTTCTTCTTCTGCTAAGTTAGAATGATGTATTTTTTTATTCTTCCTCTTATATTCTTCCGATCTTTGTCGGATAATTTATGGCAATGTGTCATATTTTATTACAGTTGTAACTTTGATAAGAGGAGAAATATTTCTACTTAATCTCCCTTTTTATTCTTTTGAAACTTCTTAGGAGGATGAGACCCCTTATGAGTTTCCTTCTGGAAATGATGTTTTCCTTTTCTTCTTCTGGTATGAGTAGCTAGAGCATGGTCATCATCTCTAAGTAGTGCTTCATGATTAGCTATGCTAGGTTCTTCTTGAACACATTCTTCCCATAGGATGTCAAACTTTAGGCTTTCCTTCCTTGCACAGATTGTCTGGATGAAGGAGTCCCATGGTCTAGTAAGACCATTGAGAGTGTTTATTACTAGTTCAATTTCATCAATATTGTCTTCAATTTCTTCTAGTTGTTCTTTGAATTGAGAGACCCTTGTGAAGTATTCATGGATGGATTCACCCTTACTCATCTTTGTACTTTTGAGTTGGGATCTCAAGTTCATCTTTCGGTTGATGTTTCTTCCTTCATACATTCCTCATAGGGAATCAAACATTTCCTTAGGTGTATCCTTAGAGGATACTTGAGGAATCAAGTGATCCTTGATTGAATCAATTATGATCCTCTTGGCCCTAATCATGTCTTTCTTGTACTTTTCTTTTGCTTCATCTTCTTCAGGCTCTGACACAACTCCCTTGATAAAATTTGCTAGATCATTATATTCTAGAATGATTCCTATTATGCATTTCCAAGCATGAAAGTTTTATACACTTTCCAATTTGTCATCAATCCTAGTACTTGGAGCCATCTTATACTGAAGATCAGAAAATGACAAAAATTGAAAATTTCTCAAAAATGAAAATTGTACTTACCAAAAGATGCGCTTGAGTGAGGCGGGTATTGTGCTACAATCAGTTCCTGGAGAATCCAAATTCTAACCCTTGAAACTGGACTTGCAAGATTCTAGACTGTAGTTTCTAGTTCTATTTTTGGTTTTATGGTTTCAATTCAAACTAGGGATTGAATTTTCGGAGGATCTGCCTACTGCAAAAATTCAATATTGGTGCCAAAAGATGTGCCTAGGAGGGGCACACTTCCCTATGTCACTTGCACTAAAAAATTCAACTTTATCATAAAACCCTAATTTTCTTGCCTGGAGAAGGAGAGAGAGATTTACCTCATGAAAGCTTCTTTTCAGGCTAGATCTGATACCATGTTAAGTTTTGTATGATGTCATAACTTAAATCCTAACTTGATTACCATTCAATACATTTTCATAATAACAACATAAAGAGGATCATTGAAAGAAACACAATCACAAGGTACACACCAATTTATCCTGGGAAAACCCTAATGGGGAAAGACCAACAAAAATTCCTCAATATAGATTACTAGTATGCAATGACCAAAGAACAAGGTCTCATCAAGTGAGAGACCAAACTCCAAGCATAAGAGATAAAACACCAAAGATATTGGTCTTCCTCCTTCTATGTCTCTCCTTCTTTCTCTCTCTTGCGCAATACAAGTTTGCGTGAGTGTGTAAAACTGAGGGAGGGCATCTCCCTATTTATACTAAACTTTCCAACTAATTTTAACCCTTACTAGTTTGACCTTTCTAACTAACAGGGATGACCTACCTAGGTATGCTTCATAATAATAATAATGTTCATCTTTTCTGGGTGATATTGACCTGACTTAGAACTGAGGGCTTACCTCATAACATTTACATGACCTTTTACATCAGTAACATCTCCCGAAGGAGGAATAATAATAATGTGAAGTACAAGTAGGATATTTCTCAAAGTTACATTATTTCAACAACAAGCACACCCACACACAGGAAAAACCAACATAACAATACCAACACTTGGTCCCCACCGAAAGTAGAATACATCAAGCTAAATCTCAACGGCACCAACAGGGGTAACTTAGGCCCAACGAGGCACGGTGACATTGTTAGAGACCATAATGGAAGCATTCTGCAACTATATGTAGGATCAATTGGAATTGAAAACAATAATGCGCTGGATCTATATGCCTTGCTAAAAGGAGTCCTCATTGCCAAGCAAGAGAATTAAACCGTGCTTGAGGTTGAGGGAAACTCTCACTTACTAATCCACATTCTCACATGACTCCTCAATGACTCCAATGAAATCAAACTCACTCCATGTTCGTAGCTTGTGCCCAAGTTGGACCTTCTGCTACCGCATTGGATGGTTCTCTAGGCATTTCCTCGCAAACTGGGGAATTGATCACCCTCAGGAGGAATGCAATAAATCATGGGTCAAATTGAGCCAAGAGAATCTCAAAGAATAATTCATCCACATCAACCTAAAAGACACGTTCCCCCATGATGAGTGTCACAAAGTTGGGGCTCATGTCCCACACATTAAACCCTTTCCACCGAAAGGTGGGTGAACCATGTGTCACTACCACAGGCCCATCAACATCAACATCTGAGCAAAGTCTTTATGAAAGAACCACATTATGTTAGTTGGATCATCATCATAGTAAATTTATGGGAGGTAATGGTATGCATGCAATCCAGATCCCTCGTGCGAGATCTCATGGTAATCCATGGAAAAGGTAACAAAAGGGGTATGCAATACTTCCAAGCTGTCCTTAACCATAGGAAATTGTGACCTTGGCACAAAAGCATAGCTCAGTTTAGAAAGGATTTCATTCGTCTCCCTTATCTGTGTTCTTTTTGGGATAGCAAGGTGATACTCTGCCTCTGTGAAAGTTTTGACTAGATCCTTCCCGCTGGTGTGCTCACCATGGCCAAGATGAAGGTGACTCCAAAGAAAATGAAAAAATGGCCCGCGTCGCTCTGATATCCAGTGAGCCTTGGATGATATGAGGAAGGTACATAGGATTTTTTAGTAGAAGCTCCTGAAAGCTACGAGATCCTGCACCATCCCTCTAGAAAATATACTGAAAAAGAAGCATAAAATCCCCTCGGTTAAACAACTTGCTGCTTATTTTGGTGGCCCGAATGAGGGTGTTGAGTGTGCAAGTGAGACGTGGCACACTAATATTGTGGGAATTTTTGGACAACCAAGACCCTAATGTCTATGGAAATGGAAGACTGTATCGTGGGGTTTCTCAAGCCATATGAAGATGAAGTCCCACTGGTTGACCGAATATCCAACATTGAGGCCAGACAACTTGCCCACATTTGACATCAACGTGTGGAAATGGAAAGAATCAATATCAAGCTAGACGTAATGGCCAAAGCGCTCACTGGAAAGACATTTACTAGGCCTCTTCTATAATCAATTGCAAATACTCAGTTGGTGTACAAGTGTCTCCCTTCAACCATGAACGCCAACAAAAACGACAACAAACCAATTGGAAGCCCTCCAAAAATCCCTCTTTCTGGTGAGGATTAGTTGGTTTAGTTTATTTTTCTTTTCGGTTAGTCGAACTAGGGTTAAGCCTATCCCTATTTTGAATGCCTCGACCATAACCCCCGACCCCTGGGGGACTTTCTATCATTTTAACTCTGAACAACATAATTTCTTACCTATCATAAATACTATAGTTGTGTGGTCACCTATGGATTCTTTTCTGTCTAGATTTTGAAGTCAAGCATGGTAGTGCATGTCCTGAACTCTGTGACATGTGGGATATGGATATGTATACTATGGTTTTCCTAATATAATAGAATTTATGAACTTACATTTTTTTCAATATTTATAGGTACTTTCTTTTATGTCAAGGACATCGAATATAAATGAGTTGCTTAGAGTAAGTGCACTTGATTTCGTGGGAATCAATTCAAGGTCCTTGACAACATTCTAGATTAGCAACAACGTCCTAACAATTATGACACCAATGAATGGATCTAAGCTTCACGACTAATATCTCTACTTCGATTATACATGAAAATAAAAGAACACTAAATTCTATTTATTTTGAGAAATATTCTAAGGAGCTAAGCCTACTTACATATGTTTGTCAATGATATTAATTGTAGATGAATAAGAAATTGGTGTAATTAAGAGACTAAAAGATTTACTTTGACTTATTGTAACTTAAGTGTTAACACTAAATTAAGTGTGAAAGATGATACTAAAGGCAAATCCATTTTCAAAGTCTTATCTTGGAAAAAATGGCAATTACATTAATAATGACAATTACAAATTTCCAAATAAAATTTAATACAGAAATGTTAATTGATGATTAAGTGTCCAAATTCCATTTCAAATTTCACTCTAAGTATGAAGTCGTCTACACCATTTTAGGATGGTCATGATTAAAAGCATTGGTTGCTTCTACCTTGATTTTTTCTTATTATGAAGGAACTTTATATTATATCATAAATCACATATAACATAAGGAAGGTATTTGACCCAACCTCCAAAAACTTTACCTGGACTAAAACCAAACCAACAGTTTGAGAAACTGTGTATCTTGTCTAAAGATATATAATACAAACTATTAAGAATTTGATACATGATACATGGTCATCTAAAACCTGTATCTCAAACAAATATCTAGAACTTGTATCTCAAACAAATATGAATAAATAAAACTCATGATATGTAACATATATAAGTGGCCTTTTAACATGGGTAAGGTGTAATATATAAGTATCCTTTTAACATAGGTAAGGTCCTCTTATAACATACATGGATCTAAAGAGGGAAGTTCTTTTTTTTAGTGTGAATCACCTAATCTCTCTCTACCCAATAACAAAAATACCCAATAACAAAAATGAACCATTAATAAATTTGACCTCTATAAAATGGCAAATGCTAAAAGTGACAATTAATATGCATTGATAAACTTGACCATGACAATTAATATCTAGATTAATATATGGATGCCCAAAGTTTTACAAATATAGCTCCTTTGCAAAGCATGCTTAAAAGAAAAGATTTCAAATTGGTGGCTTTTAGCATTGTTAAACCACTCTTTCAATTTCATTTCCCCATCGTCCTTGCCCGTTTATCTCCATGTGTTTGGTGCATAATTAAGTGGAATTTTTTTAATGTAATAATTCATTTTTCAAATTATTTGAAAAGTTAATTAATATTCAAATATTACTAAGGATGTTATTAGTGTATATGAATTTTTTTCCCTACTAAACTTAAAAAAAATGTTCGGATTCTATGATTTAAGAACCCAACAACAAGCATATGGATGAAGACGACAATGCAAAGGAAATGTGATAGATGATGCCTAAAACGTCATAATGATGCTCATATTAACCTCAAATGCCAAAGAATCCATTGAGAAGGCTTGTGCCATGGTTTTTAGGTTTTGTTCATGGTTCTTGAGCTCAAGAAGTTGCAATGATGCATTCATGGCACTCAAGCCGAAGAAGTTATGTTCAATTCCTTTATTGCATATCCTTTCCATCCTAAGGCATGCTTAGGTACCTTTGAAAAACCTAACGTTGGAAGTTGACTTGTTTGAAATTGTTAAAATCATGGCACTCAAGCCTAGGAAGTTATGTTCAATTCCTTTATTGTATATCCTTTCCATCCTTATGCATGCTCATGTACCTTTGGAAAATCTAATTTTGGAAGTTTCAAATTGTTAAAATTGATTAGTTTATGGTTAAATTTCGAAATTTGATAATTGATACTCTTTCATTTTGGAAGTTTCAAATTGTTAAAATCAATTAGTTTATGGTTAAATTTCGAAATTTGATAATTGATACTCTTTAATTGGCCTACAGTGCATGGGTGATTACCTCACAACAATACTAGGAACTTTTGACAAATTACAAAAATGATTCGAGTAAGTGGACAGTGCATTCAAGTTGCATGACAATTCAATTACATTTACGCCAAATCAAATCAAAGTTACATTCAAACAATCAACCAAGTCCAGGCATCCCAATGTCCAAAGGTTACATGTTTTGACAACAATAAGGTTATTCCTCCTCTAATAAAATGTTTGAATCGTCATACAAATATAAAGATGGTGACATGTATAAATCAACATGCTAACATTGAAAGTATTGCCAAAATCAACACTCTACTTTCATACCTCCATGATTTGTTCCAAATGAAATATAGAAAAACTTAACTCCCTAGTTGATATCTTTGTAACATTACGTTACGTGATGTGACCTCTTGCAGGCTATTAATTGTCCCAAAGCAATAACTAAAGGCCTTTATGGATAGACTCTTACGCATGAGCTTGTTTACCTCAGTTTATAGAGCACAAATATCTTAACCATGTGGTCGTGGGTTCGAGTTCCATGAAGACCATGATACATTTCTTTTTCTGATTTATCTTAGAGTTTGTTTAGGAGTCTCTATTATACAATGTTCTTAGGTTTGTCAAAATCTCTCTATTTTAAAAGATATATTTTAGTTTTATTGTAAAAAAATAATCTTCATCGTGGAGACAAGTGGTCGGGAGTTTAGCTTTACACCAAAAAGAATCGAATTCCGGCCACAAACTGCCACGAAAGTTAAAAAGTTGGCTGTCCAATTCCCAAGACCAACAGAGAAGGTCGCGACTCGTGATGCATTAGTCGAAGATTAAGAACATGTGTTATCTCTTTGGAGGTCACAAGTTCAAAGGGTAGGGATGTTCATTGGCCTGTTGTGACAAGACTAGAAGGGTAGGCCACCGCTGGGATAGAGGCTCACCGCGTGGGCTTCGGGAGGTCTTGACCCTTACCCTTGGGGCACTTTCAATTCCAATCACTGAAAACTACCATTTGATGTTGCGACAAGGTTGGAAGGGTAGCCAATCACTGAAAACTACCATTTGATGTTGTGACAAGGCTGGAAGGGTAGGTCTCGACCCTTACCCCTGGGGCTCTCGGATTATACAATTCCAATATCTGAAAACTACCATTTGATGTTGTGACAAGGCTAGAAGGGTAGCCAATCAATGAAAACTACCATTTGATATTGTGGGCTTTGGGAAGTCTTGACCCTTATCCTTGGCGCACCCAGAATATACAATTCCAATCACTCAAAACTACCATTTATTTGAACAATTTTGGCTAAAAAAAACCTCACCAAATTTTGAGTGAGTACAATTGGTCGAGAGTTTAGCTTTACACCAAAAAGAATCGAATTCCGGCCACAAACTGCCACGAAAGTTAAAAAGTCGGCTGTCCAATTCCCAAGACCAACGGCGAATCATAGAAGGTCGCGACTCGTGATGCATTAGTCGACGGTCTAGTCAACCGATTTCATTATAAAACCATTAAGCTGAACCTACAGTTACCCATCGAATTCTGAGCTTGAAGTAGTACACTACCTACAGTTACCCATCGAATTCTGAGCTTGAAGCAGTACACTACCTGCCATACATTCTCTATACGTTTCGGCAAGCTTCCATAGGTATTTTCATTCCCTGGAAATATTGTTGATAATCCTGACCCCGTGCTGGCCCGTTTCCACGGTCAGATAAAACCAGAGTAGATTTGAGAAGAGTCTAACAGCAGATCGATTCAGATGGAGTGCCATAGGAAGCTAGCAACAGAAGCCAAGGAACTTGCAGAGGAAAAAATCGGTAGTGGGCATGATGTTTCAGGTGCAATGAAGCTTGCAGTGAAGGCCCGGCGTTTGTATCCTGAACTAAAAGGCATTGATCAATTAATCTCAGTTCTAGACGTCCTCCTGGCCGCAGCGGATAATCCTAAGGATTACAGAAGAAAGAGGAAAGACTATTACAGGATCTTGCAGGTTGATCCACATGCCGAAGAGAATGTGATTAAGAAACAGTACAGAAAAATAGCGCTAAATGTTCATCCTGATAAGAACCCATCCGTTGGAGCGGAGGAAGCGTTTAAATTAGTTATAGAAGCCTTCGAGGTACTTTCGGATGAGCGCAAGAGAGCAATGTACGATCAAGGAGTGTGGCACGGCCTTTCGAATATCAGAGCTGGAAGAATGGCAGAATGGCAGAGGAAGAGGGAAGAATGGCAGAAAAATAGGGAAGAATTGCAGAGAAAGAGGGAGGAATGGCAGAGAGAGAAGGAGGATAGCCAGAAAGAGACGGAGGAATGCAAGAGAAAGTGGGAGGAGTGGCGGAAAAAGATGGGGGAATTACAGAAAAAGAGGCCGCAGAGTTCGGACGAGGATCTCGATACAGCACGGATGAAAATGCAAAAAAACAAAGAGGAATGGGAAAATAGGAGGTCCCAGATGTCCGAAGAGGATATGAGAAAAACCACGGAGGAATGGAAGGAAAAGTTAGCAGGGATCAGCCGAGGACCTCCAGAGATCAGGGATGAAAATGCAAATTGACAAAGAAAAATGGCAGAAAAGGAGTTTCCCCATTTAAATTATTTCGCACATAAGTTTATTTGCGTAGAAATTGTGTTTTAGTTTACCTACGATAATTATGTATTTTAATATGCCTCTAATATTAGTATATCTTCAAAGTGGAGAAATGAAATATAGAAGATAGCTTTGATATATTTCAAAAAATAAGAGAAAGTCGTGTACAGATAATATAAGTTTATGTGATGAAAACAAGTCTAGGAAAACAAGTGAAAATAAGTTACATCAAACTTCTAAATAGCCACATAAGTGAAAATATGTTTCCTCCAAAAAGGAGTTTTCAAAGTTTTAGGTAGCTTTAGAGAACCTAGAAACCGGAACTATACCTTTGAAACTACGTGGAGAGACTATACCTTTGAAATTGAAACTTGAACTATGTGAGACATCAAAATTTCTGCACATCATAATTTGCACAAGTGACATCTTTTTTCATGTGGACCATTTGTCTGGGTCCTCTTATAATCGCATGTATTGAAGATCATTGAATAGCCAAATAACGTTGACAGGTGAAGAAAATATTTTGTTTCAAGTTTTTAATATCCCAATTCAATCTATTGAATATCGATAGTATATAGTTAGGATGTCCATTAGTAGCTTGTTGCTTAATTTTTATGACGTAATGGATGCAGAAGCTAACTCCCTTGCGCACAAATATTGTAACTTAGGAGGCATAAGTTTCGATAGACTTAACAATTCCATTGAATTTCTTTTTACCTTTTCTCTTCACACATAATTATATGACCAAAAACATACACATAGATCTCAATAACACGACTATGCGCATGAAGGGTGGTTTTCATGTTCTACTTAAAAAGAAGAAGGTTGATTGGTACCCATAGTATTGCCACCATAACTTCGTTAAGTTACATTATACAATAAAGGAGATCCAAATACCATCCATTATACTTTAAGCTTTTAAATCTCATTTATTATTATCCTTGGAAAAATTAAAATATAAATTCCTTGTTTTTTTCTTGAAACAAAATTTCAATTAGGTTCTTAAAAAATTAAAATATAAATTCATTGTCTTTTTCTTGAAACAAAATTACAAAATTTTTATTAGGTAAGAACCCATAGATTTAATAAAATGATAAAAACAATCTATGTTTGCTCAAATAATTTTGATTTGGAATTATAAAAAACAAGTTCTATATGTCGAAGAAATCTCAATTTAGCATGGATTTATCAGCTATATTATCTTCCTATCCAAGATTGTGTGTGAACACGAATATCATCGATCTTATCAGAAAGAAATGTGTCTGTAGAGTTTGCAGGAATGACACATGTAGGATGTTTAGGTCAAGTACTGACACTTATGAATATACCAGCATTTGTATACATGATTATGAATGGGACATAATATTCTATAATTCATGGCCATCTCACATCAAAGAGAGGACATAATGTTTGAGAGTTTTTAATTATTTGGATGGTCTTTTTCCTTAAGTGAAATGCAAACTAAAAGCTAGTGCAGCACAAATTTGCAGGCATGTATACAAAACTTTACAGGCATGTATAGAACATATAACACTAGTGCAACACTATTTTTCAAAAATAAAATAAGTAATTTTTATTTATTTTTTATAATTATCTAAGTGATCATTCCTCGAAAATGGTACGTAGTTTGTGGGTGCAGCCTTTGAAGGTCTTAATGAAATATTCATGAAATGGTTTTTTTATAGAATGTAGAGGTCAGTGTCTTTTAGTGCACCATATAATTGTTTTTTAAAACGATTATGAATTGAAAAAGTTATGGGAATAACCTTAATGACATGTATTTTGAGTTAAGGAATTAAGACATAATAGAAATTTAAAACAAATAGGAAAATATAATATTCTTTTATAAAAATTACATATTTAGAATCTGCAGAAAAAATGCTATTTATGTTTAAGATTTCGTCAAAATTGACTGTGTGTAGCATACTGTAACGAGTGTGTAAACAATGACTTCTTCAAAAAATGGAGGAAATTCCTAATTAGCTATGGTCATCGTAATCATGCACGTCATCATCATCATCCTCATTATCATGACGTTCACCATCATCGTCTTCATCATCATGGTGTTCAACATCATCATCATCATCACCATCATCTTCATCGTCATCACCATCATCATCGTCATCATCATCATCGTCATCATGACCCTCATGATCATCATCATCATATTCATCACCATGATGTTCATCATCATCATCACCATCATCTTCATCATCATCATCACGTCAATCATCATCATCTTCATCATCACGATATTCATCATAATCATCATCTTCTTCTTCATCATCATCATGTTAATCATCATCATGTTGATCATCATCGTCTTCATCATCATGACCCTCATCATCATCATCATTATCATGTTGATCACCATCGTCTTCATCATCATGATCATCATCGTCGTCATCATCATCATCATCATCATCGTCGTCGTCTTGAAGATCATGATGTTCATCATCATCATTATCATCATCATGTTGATCACCATCGTCTTCATCATCATCATCATCGTCGTCGTCATCGTCTTGAAGATCATGATTTTCATCATCATCATGTTGATCACCAACGTCTTCATCATCATGATCATCATCGTCATCGTCATCGTCATCATCATCATCATCATCATAATCGTCTTCATCATCATGATGTTCATTATCATCGTCATCAACATCATCATTGTCATCATCATTATCGTTATCATGACCATCATAATCATCATTGCGTTGGGAGGCGCTTTCTACAGCTCAAATGGGTGGGTGAGATGTGTCCTGTCTGTAATGTTGTGGCACATGTTGGCTCATTAAAATAATTATAATAAAAAGTAAAACAAAAAAACTTATAATATGCCAGCTTATAATTTAAAAAATAAAAATATTATACTCATGTAAATATACAACTATATTAGGGCAATACTTACAAATGAAGTAGTAAATTCAATTGACTTTAGTAAGAAGATATTATAAAACCAAGAACATCTAAAATTTATTAAAACCTCATAGGGAAAAACCAAACTTCAATAGTATATGTATTATTGGTGGGCCAAGGCTAAGATTATCTCTCCTTCTCACTTTGGCAAAATACAACTAGCAAGAAACCACGGGCCACTAAAACCATGTGCTTTAAACTACTAGTCAAGGTTAACCCTAACATGTAAATGTTCATTTTTAGTTATAAAGAAAAACAAGTCATTTCTCAAAAATATTTGAATAAATGTTTAAAATCTTCATTTGATTGTAAGATGATTTTCAAATTCCAATTTATTCTCGAAATCTAAATTTTAAAAATTTATATGGATTAGTTTACCCATTAACTACTCTTGACATTCATTATTAGTTTTAAAGAAAGACAAGTAAAACCATTTTTGGAAATCTATTTGATTAAATAATTATTAATGCTACTCACCTCATTTTTTTTCTGATATTTACCCTACTTTGAAATTACATAAGCAAGTTGACCATTTCCAACTAGGAATACTTATTAGACATTTTTGTAAATTGAAAAGAGTTTGCATCTCAAGAGAACTTGATCCCTCTCGGCACTTGGTAGAGCCATAGCTAAGATGGATCTATACTGGTCATAATCATCATCATCATCATCATTATCATGATGTTCATCATCATCACCATCTTCTTCATCATCACCATCATCATGTTCATCTTCATGATCATCACCATCATCATCTTTGTCATCATCACCATCATCATGTCCATCATCATCATCATCATGTCATCATCATCACCATCATGTCATCATCACCATCATCATGTCATCATCATCATCATCATCATCATCATCATCATAAACATCATAATCATCATCATCATCATGTTGATCATCATCGTCTTTATCATCATCATCATCATCATCATCATGTTCATCATCATCGTCTTCATCACCATGATGATGACCATCATCATCATCATCAACATCATCATAACCATCATCATTGTGATCATGATGATGATGATCATCATCATCATCGAAACCTTGAAACACACTGTAGTGAGTTCATTGAAACCTTGAAATACATTGTATTGCACTTATATTTATTAAATTACAAGAGCAAGAACTTTGACTATAGTGTGCATGTAGTGAGATCAATGAAACCTTTAAATATAATAGTTTTTTCTTTTGACATAGTGCATTCATAAGTAATAGATAATCCACACAAATCAATACAATAGATTGACACAAGAACGTGTGGAAACCAAAGAACAAATTCAAAGCGAAAAGTATCATTCATTTAAAACTGAAATGTCAATGTACATGTCTCCAAAAGTACATATATATCCAAAAGTAACCAGAATTTCATGTGTCTCCACAACTATCCAAGACTATCCAAGCCACATGTACATGTATCCAAAACTATCCAAGCCACATGTACATGTATCTAAAACTATCCAAGACACATGTACACGTAAGTGAAATGTCAATGTACATGTCTCCAAAAGTACATGTATCCAAAACTGTCCAAGCCACATGTACATGTATCGAAATGTACATATCCCATAAGACACATCAAAACTCAAGCTTCCTCTTGTTCTTTCTCAAGGTTGATCCCGTAGGCACAACTCTAGGACCAGTGTGCATCTCTGGATCCTGCAAATTAAATATCAATTGTTAAATTCAACTAACTATGTAGTAATACATTAGCTCAATAAAATACCATATCTAAATTAACTCAACAATTATCAAAATGTTAATGGACATTGCATGAAACAATTGGTCCATTAGAGAGAATTTGAGGTAAAAAATGGGCCTCTTAAGAGATGTACTACAAAAATATAAGATATATTAAAATATTATGAGTTAAAGGTTTTATGCGGTAGGTATATATGACAACTCACCTCCTACACTACTTTTTATGCACAATATAAATAACCATGGTTGAGTTACTTTTCTAAATTGACTATAAATAAAA
>LPNX010701044.1:192005-254886 GCA_001517045.1 Pseudotsuga menziesii
GACTGTTGCATTAATAACTCCTGCTGCTGGTGGCTACAATGACCAAATGTTGAAATAGTTAGACATGCATGAATAAAAATACGCCAACAATAATAAACTATGTAACGATCACGTTGAAATAGTTATACCTCTGTGTGACTTGTTGCCATTGTAGATGCAGCAGTGAATTGTTGCCATTGTAGATGCAACACTGACTGTTGCACCAACCATCCCTGCAAGGTTTTCAATAGTAAACTTTGGCTCTTGATGCACTAAACATGCAAATCAAAAACTAACAAAACATTTTATGCACTGGATTTCAAGTTAACCAAGAAATATCATTGAAGGATATACATTACCATGGTATCAGTAGCTCCATGGTCGTGGACAATTCACGGGACAATTGGACTCTTGCTAGGAGTAGGCCGCCTCATATACACATGACCCTTGTTCACATATGGCCTATGAGGAGATGCAACTCCAGGAAATGGTCTAGGTGTTTTGGTTGGTGCCTATAGTCAACAAGAGTTCAAGTAGTTAGACATGCATAATTCAACGAACATACATGTATTTAAAAAATGACATTTTTTAAATGTTTAAAATGTTTACCTCCATCACTGCTTTCCCCCGTGAAGGATCTGGCATCTGCTAGTTTAATAATTGTAAATATTAGACCGCAGATAACATTAGTGAACTAACATGTACAATGTGTGGAAATTAACAAATTAACGAGTATTAAAAAACTGACATTTTTAAAATGTTTACCTCGGTGTGAGATACGACAATGGGTGCTACATGAATCTCTTCACCAACCAAGGGATCAGTGAATGGAATGTCATGCCTAGATATATCCTCGGTCGATACGACCATGGATTCTACCTCCATCACTGCTTTCCCCCGTGAAGGATCTAGCATCTGCAAGTTTAATAATTGTAAATATTAGGCCGTAGATAGCATTAGTGAACTAACATGTACAGTATGTGGAAATTAACAAATTAACAAGTATTAAAAAACTGAAATTTTAGAATGTTTACCTTGGTGTGAGATACAACAATGGGTGCTATAGGAATCTCTCCACCAACCAAGGGATCAGTGGATGGAATGTCATGCCCCTCTGTAGAGTGTGGAACATGGAACTCTAGGGCATCGTTGCGGGCATAAAGCATCAACTGCAAGTTCACAAAATTAATATATTAGTTCAAACTATACATATGTGTACAAAGAGGAAAATAAATGAAGAATTTATTACAATTAACCATATACATACATCACTCAAAAACCCACTGAAGGAAACATCTGACAAAAGACCATAGCAGGGACGATCACATGATGTGCACTCGTGAGGCTCAAAAGTAGGCTGGGAATGTGCTGATGGTGCTGCACTAGTAGATGGTCCTCCACTAGATGGGGGTACTACACTAGTGGGTGGTATTGCAGTAGAACATGGACCTGCACCGTGACGACCTGGTGTATGTACCACACTAGGGACATATGTCCCTTCCTCACCCATATGTTGAACCATAGTGCTATAATGAACAACTGCCCGTGCCAAAATAAAATATGCATCACGTGTCTGTGGAATAACATGATGTACATCTGGGACATCTGGCCCAAGCAACTGCCTGCGAGGTGCAGGGATAGGGAGATCAACGTCTCGAAGCCTGGCATTGGGTCGGTTTTGGGGCATCCCCCCACCGATCCCATGAAACTGCAATATATCAAAATAGTTTTCATAATAACAACATAAAGAGGATCATTGAAAGAAACACAATCACAAGGTACACACCAATTTATCCTGGGAAAACCCTAATGGGAAAAAACCAACAAAACTTCCTCAATTTAAATTACTAGTATGAAATGACAAAAGAACAAGGTCTCATCAAGTGAGGGAGAAAACTCAAGAACAAGAGATAAAACACTAAAGACACTAGTCCTCCTCCTTCTATGTCTCTCCTTCTTTCTCTCTCTTGTGTAATACAAGTACGTGTGAGTGTGTAAAAATGAGGGAGGGTGCCTCCCTATTTATACTAAACTTTCCAAGTAATTTTAACCCTTACTAGTTTGACCTGTCTAACTAACAGGGATGACCTACTTAGGTACACTTCACAATAATAATAATATTCATCTTTTCTGGGTGATATTGACCTGACCTACAATTGAGGGTTTACCTCATAACATTTACATGACCTTTTACATCAGTAACATGTCCCGAAGGAGGAATAATAATAATGTGAAGTACAAGTAGAACACTCCTCGAAGTTACATTATTTCAACAACAAGCACACCCACACACAGGAAAAACCAACATAACAATACCAACACTTGGTCCCCACCGGAAGTCGAATACATCAAACTAAATCTCAATGGCACCAACAGGGGTAACTCAGGCCCAACGAGCCATAGTGGAGTTTTTAGAGACCACAATGGAAGCATTCCACAACTATATGTAGGATCAATTGGAATTGAAAACAATAATGTGGTGGATCTATATGCCTTGCTAAAAGGAATCCTCATTGCCAAGCAAGAGAATTAAACTATGCTTGAGGTTGAGGGTAGCTCTCACTTACTAATCCACATTCTCACATGACTCCTCAACGACTCCAAAGAAATCAAACTCACTCTATTTTTGTAGCTTGTGGCCAAGTTGGACCTTCTGCTACCACATTGGATGGTTCTCTAGTCATTTCCTCGCAAACTGGGGAATTGATCACCCTCAGGAGGAATGCAATAAATCATGGGTCAAAGTGAGCCAAGAGAATCTCAAAGAAGAATTCGTCCACATCAACCTAAAAGACACGTTCCCCCATAAGGAGTGTCACAAAGTTGGGGCTCGTGTCCCACACGTTAAACCCTTTCCATCGGAAGGTGGGTGAACCATGTGTCACTGCCACAGGCCCATCGACATCAACATCTGAGCAAAGTCTTTATGAAAGAACCACATTATGTTAGTTGGATCATCATCACAGTAAATTTATGGGCAGTAATTGTATGCATGAAATCCAGATCCCTCGTGCAAGATCTCATGGTAATTCATGCAAAAGGTAGTAAAAGGGGTATGCAATACTTCCAAACTATCCCTAACCATAGGAAATTGTGACCTTGGCACAAAAGCATAGCTCATCTTAGCAAGGATTGCATTCGTCTCCCTTATATGTGTTCTTTTTGGGATAGCAAGGTGATACTCTGCCTCTGTGACAGTTCTGACTGGATCTTTCCTGCTGGTGTGCTCACCATGGCCAAGACGAAGGTGACTCCAAGGAAAATGAAAAAATGGCCCGTGTCGCTCTCATATCTAGCGAGCCTTGGATGATATGAGGAAGGTATATAACTATTATTGAACTTGCATTATTTGGTTGCCCCCAAGGTTTGTTGAAGTTTAAAAAACAATTTGTTTATGCAATTTGAATTGCATAAACATTTGAATTCAAGAAAAAAAGATGGAGTTAGCTAAACTATCGACCATTTGCACCTTTCATGGCAAGTTTGGAAGGATTCCGGCAACACGATTTGGTGTTGAAAATGAGATTTTTAATGTTGAAATTGTAATTTTTATTGCAGAAATGGATTCAGGACCTCCATTACCCATTGATACAATTCCAATCGTTCAAAACTAAAATTTGAAGAATTTCTGCCGAATTTTGGGTAGAAAAACTCACCAAATTTCAGGTGCAAATGGTTGAAACTTTAACTTAGCAAAAAAATAACCGAATTTAGGCAACAAACTGCCACAGACTGCCGAAAAAGTTAAAAGTTAAAAATTCGACTGTCCAACTCCCAAGACCAACGACGAATCATAGAAGGTCGCGATGCATTAGTCGACGGTCTAGTCAACTGATTTCATAATAAAACCGCTAAGTTGAACCTACAGTTACCCATCGAATTCTGAGCTTGAAGCAATACGTTACGGCAATACGTTATTTTCATTCCGCGGAATTATTGTTGATAATCCTGACCCCGTGCTGGCCTGTTTCCACAGTCAGATAAAACCAGAGTAGATTTGAGAAGAGTCTAATAGCAGATCGATTCAGATGGACTGCCATAGGAAGCTAGCAATAGAAGCTAAGGAACTTGCAAAGAAAAAAATTGGTAGCAGGGGGCGTGATTGTTTAAATGAATCCTTTTAAACCATAAATCTCCTTCTCTGGGTAACCCAGTCGCTTCTGCAATAGAGGCTTCTAAAACATCAATACTCATACTATCAAATCAACCTATGTACCTGTGAGGTTTGAATTACTGTGTGACTTCTACATTGTCACCATTGATTTTTTTAAATAAAGTAAACCATATTCTATCTATCATCATATTTGCACAATGAGGACGCTCTTCAACCCATTTGGTAGTAATAGGCCTAAACTTGTGTATTTTACCGCCTATTTTTTTCATCCTCACAACTGAGGACTAGAAAATAATTGCTCATGGATTCAATGAGTACTTCCTCGTGGATATCTCCAATGATAATATTATTATTAAAAAAGTGTGTCCCAATTTTTATATTTGTTGAATGATCACTCATTATTTTCACTTGACCTAAAAGATATTATCCGAAAGGAAGATTTACTCGACTACTATACACGAGGAAGTTTGTATCCGCTAAGTTGCACTTAGGTGGCTTTCCAGTAAGCCCTTGAAGACTTGAACCATCCCATTGTTCAATATTTCTGTTCTAATGTCCATTAGGCTAATAAATGGCCCTTATTATTTTAATTATTACTACTACTACTTTTACATATCCATACCCTGCGAGCAAGGTAATAAATGACTTATCATGATGAACTTATGTAAAAGGTTTGGATTTCCTAGGATTTAGTCATCAATACTTTACTCTAGGGTGTTTTTTTCTTGAAAATTATGTCTTTTTATAATAACTTATAATTTTTTATTTTTTCACTGGTTTCTTCAAAGCTAGAGTAACTGTTTCGTGGATAGGCATTAGGAGGTTATTAAAACCTAGGTGTCAATGCATATTACTATGCTAATCATTATTATTGAGTCATATTAACATGTACTAAGTCCCCCTTGAGTGTTTTTAATGTTTCCTTCATTTTTATTTTTTCCATTAAAAAGAGGCGTGTTTTAATTTAAAATATTCACCCAAATAGGCCCATTGTAGCATTTTTTATGGATTTTCCAAAGACACTTTTAAAGTGTTTTGTGTGTATTTGGTTACTTATATCTCACTATTTTTACAACTTTGGCGAATAAGTAGAAGGAATCTCTGGTGAAATTTTGAACTTTTGAGTCATCTAGAGCACCCTAGAGGCTTCCTTCCTCTTTTAGTAATTTTTTTCTAAGAGTTTGTAAGATTAGTGATCATATTTTCAAAGGATCATAATAATTTTTTAGTTTTTAATAAATCATAATAATAGAGTAAGTTGGATACACATCACCCACACCCCATCCCCATGGGGGGTTCACCGATTTCCATTTTTATGGCATGAATTTTTCTAACATTTTGGTTTGTTGCTTTAACAAAATTGCACACTTCATCTTAACACAATGTATAATTTTTTATAAGTAGTTTTTAGTTTAAATTTTCCCTCAATTTGTCATTTTCGCAAGCTTTCACTGTTTACTTTATGATTTAAATTGGAACAAATAAAAATTTTTCCCTTTGCAGGATTTCTTTAACATTGGAAAAAAAAAATAGATATGTAACACTCTTTAAATATAAACACCTAACTAAGAAACTCACCCTAATAAAATCAACCAACCTTGAACATAACGAAAATATGGCGTTTTGATATCATCTTCCATGGGAAAAATATTAAAAGGAAGTGGGACCAACTAGATAATTACCGAGGAGCCCCGTCATACTACATCCTCATTTGGTGTAGTGTTGGGCACATCCCCGCGATTCCAATCTATCACACAATTTCTCGTGTGGATCCACCTAGGGTGAATCCAAAAATACTCCTTGTACCTTAGGCTATATTGGGAATCTTCGTCCCCCATTAATCAATTCACCCTTCAATCATTTCTAAAACTGACCAAGAACACAATTGCAAAATCTTTACTTTTACAACAACATTTGCTTTGATTCCATAACGTTGGCCTTAAATATCCACTATTTTCTTCATTCAACTAAGTTATCTTTAAATTGTCGTGATTAGTTTAGTCATGTATGTTGTCCAAGTTAATTTCATTTAGTCATGTATGTTGTCTAAGTTAATTTCATTTTGTAAGTGTCTTGATCAATAATTTAAACCCAAAAATATTAAATAAAAACTTCCATCCAATATAAATAGGAACTTAAAGCCTTAGTTAGTTTAGTAGGCTCTACCCCCCTTAAATTAATTAGGAGTTAGCTTAAAAGGAGCTGAGTCAATATCAAGTGATAACACTTGATTCAAGACTTTTCTCCAAGAACACATCGAGTAGCTTGAATATTTCTACTACGTTAACCCTAGGTGCATAAGAGGAAGAAAGAGAAGGGTATCCCAACTCTATCACTTGAAATGGCTCTTTATGGATACTATCCATTATAAATATTCTCTTGTTTTGATATTTACACATGTAACCAAGATCAATGTTTACCATATTATTATACCTTGTAAATTGTGTCCCTATAACTCCTCTTGACCATCCTCTATGAGAATACTATCATTAAAGAAGTGTGACCTGAATCCTATATTTCATGAAAGGTCCTTGTTATTTCCTCCCGACCCATGTTTCATATGAAGTGTGAATCCTTTAACGTATTTGATTAACTGTCACCCTATACATCCTTTTTACCTAACTTTTCAAATATACTTTTTTGGGTAATTTGTTTCCTGATTCCTATATCAGAGGAGGGTTTCCCAACACTTTTTATATCCACTCCTTGTTGATAATACTATAATTGATTAAGTGATACTTTATTCCTATATTTGATTAACTCTCTAGTGGGATTTCTTTTTAAATCACCTCTCAAAAGATACTATCTAGGAGGAATGGTGGTCAGATTGTTAAATTTGAGGAACGAACGCTTCATAATTTTTCTTGAACCACTTTGAAGATTTTGTTGATGAAATGACTTGTTATTTACATGTTTATCCTAGAGAAATAAATAGCAGATTTGTACATCTTATGAAGGGTCTCTCGACACTTCCTCTTAACACTACCCATTAGCAATACTATCATCAATGAAGTGTGACTTGTTTCTATGTTTGTTGAAGGTTCGTACATGCTTTATGCTTGACCCATATCTTTGAGGATGATATTATTAAGTAGCAATGGTTTCAGGTTACTCTTCTCCAATGTGATGTTAAAGGTCTTAAGAAATACACAACCTTCTACTAAAAAAAATCACATTCAAATCAATATTACTAATAACTCAATAACTAGTTATCATCGAAATATCATTCCTACTTGGATGTCAAAATGGTTAAGCTCTTATTATGCTACTATCGATGTTTGTTTTACACTTGAGCTTTATTTTTAAAATGAGGATTTTTTTAGAGAATTGATGAATCAATATTTTTATTCTATATGACTTCATTTTTGGTATCTTTATCGATTTCAAAATTTTCTTCTTGAATGATTGTTTGTGAAATGGATATGGATCTTATTTTTAATGGATTGAAAGTTGCTAAAGGAATGACTTTTCCCACTAGAAAAAAATTAAACAATAGTGACATCAAATATTTAAAAGGGTTCACAGTCCTTTAGTTAGTTTTTATCATTGCCAGCTTATTCTACCAATATACCTTTTGGCATTTTACCTGGAAACCAAAAATTCCCTGGTACAAACCGCTATGGGGCCAAGGGTTTGAGAAATGGATTGTAGAAAGCTTTTTAATGTTCATTAAACTACTTATTCATAACACAAAATATGGCTAGAATGGAGCAGCAGTGGGGGGACAGGAATTGAGGATCAGAATTAGAGTTACAGAAATGTAGTGAAAGGTTTTAAATACTAAAAATACTTTTCTCCTTCGTATATAATTTTTAATTTAAAAAAAACTACAATTATGTGATATGACTCTGAAAACACTAATTTTTATCTTAATCATCATGTTCTATTCCGCCCTGGGATTTGGGCTTTAAATATTTGTCCTGAAGATCAATATCGTAGGTAGATCATAGTCCTGAGAATCCAGGTCGAGTGGACACAACTCGCCTAAGTTCATCTCATCAATTGAATTACATGCATCATTGCTCTCCTTGGTTCAATGCAAAAAGAAACATATCACTTTAGTTGATCCCCAAGGCAATTCCCTCTAGTCTTAAAAGCTACGGAAATCACGAGTGGGATCATCCCACTTTGCTATCCATCTGTCCTACTACGTTGTGGTATCTAATACAGTACAAGCAATCTCATAAGTGTTTAGCAAAAATCTGTCCTCACTGGGAAAGAAGAAAAAGAATCCATATCGTACGCCTGGGAATCCAAATCATTGTAGTCCCGAGCTTCCACGTGGAGGGGACATAACTCTCCTAAGTTCAGCTAATCGACTAAATTCCATGCATCATTGCTTTCCTTTGTTCAATGGAAAAATAAACATAACACTTCAGGTCATCTCAACGTGATTTCCCGGGTAATTTGCAGCCATAAATATTCACATAATTTAAAGCCATAAATATTAACATTATTTAAAGACATAAATATTCCCCCCACATTGAAACATTGAAACATATATTAAAGCCTTAAACATTTCCACAATTATCATGAACTACATAATTTACATAAATATTTTGTAACATTCACGGCTAGTTTTTTTAAGAATTCCACCTAGGCATAAAAAGTGTTGCTCCAAGCATTTAATGTTGCAAAGGATATGTGTCCTTGACCTTGGGCTTGGGATAAGGTAGAGGGAAAGAGAGCTATGGGACATTCTCAACATATTTAACATGCAAACTATCATCATGCTAATATCAATATCAAAGAACAAGTAAGGTTTTGATGACACGCAGAATTGAATGAACTTAATCACAATTCTTACTATTGTAATCTCAGTGTTAGATAGTTGTGTAAAACAAAAAAATAAATTGCAAAATTTGTGGATTGTTAACATATCATACATTCAATTATTAATCATGTGGTTTGTACCTATTAGGTATCTATTGCATTAATGGGCCATGAGTTACATATTAAGTGGTTGACAAACCCACAAATATACTCAAATAATAATCAAATATGATATACCATATATATAAAGGTTCATGTCATGGCCTATTACAAGAAAACACATACCATTAAAAATGTTATAATCAAATAATTATGAATCAACGAGTTAAGTACCTTTAGAGAGATGAAAATGTGAGCATGAAAAAAGAAATATGACCTCATTTCCTTGGGTTATATCAATGTCCATTGTTTACTCTTCAAAATTGTTATTGTGCCACACATTTGCAGTTAATATTGCTATTAAATTATGGAATGACATTAGAATTTACATCAATAACATGTGACTAATTGTTTTGGTGTTTCATAATGCTATGAGTGGAGGAAAATAAATAAAGGAAAAGGTGTTATGGCGACTGTGGGATCCGAAAAACAAAAAGTATGGAAACTAAACATGATACTAATTCTCATTTCGACAAGAATTGAAAATGTTCAATGACATGAATTCAAATGGGGATTCGAAATACAAGGTGTCCAAGCATATTTTGGGAGACTTCATTAAATGAAACTTTACATGATGCATATGGAAATACAATGTCAAGATCAAGCTATGAGTTCGATCAAGGTCTCTAAAACCATCGATCGAGCTTTTACACGTGCTTTTAAATACCTCTATTCAATGTTTATGTGTGGTTAGAGAAAAGCTCGATCGAGCTAGTAGCGCAATCGAGCTTTTCAAACTTTTAACTAAAAAAAATTCGAGTGCCCATATTCGTGTGTGCACACGAATATGGACACCCAAAATTTTCTTTAATCAAAGCTTTTAAAATCTCGTATTGTTCATGGGAACAAAGTTTTTGAATTCAATTAAAATCAAACATAGAATTATATGATAATAAAATTTAATAAAAAATAATTTCGACTAGAAGAATGATACTTGTGGGTAATAGTAAATACCTTAAAGAAGAAACGAGTAAAAGGATTACTTCTACCACTTCCTTTAGATTTTATGTGTAAATATTAGTCACTGAGTAATTGGAGTTATAGATTTGATCAATCATATCTATAATTCCAATTACTCTGCGACCCATATCTACAAATGAATATAAATGACCCTTTTCATCTATAAACATCTATTATATCTATAACGTGTCTCTAAATTTCTATGCAACATACGCAATGAATTAAATCATGGTTTGTTTCCTATTTATATTTATAATGATTAGAGATGCTCGATCGAGCTGGTTTTTTAACCCTCGATCAAGCTTTTTATAAACCCTCGATCGAGGTGTTAAGACCTTGATCGAGGGTTTAGAAAAAGCTTGATTGAGGTACGTTTTTTGTTTTTGCCAAAGTTGACTTGCTAAAAAATGTAACCCACTTGCATGGATGTGCCCTTCCCAATTCACCAGATCTTATTTTTGTTTTTCGTTATTTCCACTCCACAGAAAATTCCTTTGCATATTCCTAATCTCTTTGAAGATCGCTTTCAAGGCCGAGAAGGCAGACAGGAGATAAGTCAGCATAGCTTGTAGCACATATTTCACAAGAACCAATCTATTGGCCAAATTGAGGGACCTCAGGGTCCAACTCATCAGGTGTTTTTTTCATATTGTCGAGAAGTTCCATCCAGGAGCCTTTTTTCGCCAATGAAGTCACTAGAGGTGTTCCTAGATATTCGGATGGAAGGGAGATCTCTTGAAAGCCCAGGATCCAACATATGTTTCGTCTGGTAATCCTAGGAATATTGAAGAATAAAACCTGAGACTTATGATCGTTAGTCTCTAATCGTGAGGCTTTTCCAAACTCCATCTGACATTTTTTAAACCTCACAACATCTTGGACTGAAGGGTGACCCATTAGCATCGTATCATCCACAAATTGTTGGTGTGTTTGTTTAGAGGACAACGAGTGAATTCTGAGCCCTATGATATCGTTACTTTTCCATGAGGCCACAATTGATCTTCCCAAACCCTCCACCATGAGAATGAAAAGGAAAGGGGATAAAGGATCCCCCTGCCTAATCCCCCTCGATGGTTTGAAAGTGCCAGAGGGGACTCCATTTAATAGAATGGAGAAGAAAGCTGACGTCACTAAGCTCATTATCCAATCAACCCATTCTCTTCTAAACCCAAAAGCTTCTAGCATGATTCTGATGAATTGTCAATTAAGCTTGTCATAAGCTTTCGCTTTGTCCAGCTTCACCATCATACCCTTAATTTTTTGAGTTTTTATGGAATGGAGTAATTCACGGACCAAAATGATACCATCTGTTATCTGTCAACCCTCCATCAACCCTGACTGTTCAGGAGAGATTAGTCCTGGGAGGATGGGATTTACTCTATTAGCAATTACCTTGGTAATAATTTTGTAGATGACATTGCAGAGGCTTATGGGTATAAATTTGTCCGAAGAGTCATCCCCCCCACATTTTGGAAAGATAGTGATAAAGGTTGCATTGAAAGCTGGCAGCGTCTGTTTTGAGATCCTAGAGTCTTCCACAATCCACCATACTTCCATCTTGATTAGGTCCCAGAATTAGTGAAAAACATTAACGATGAACCCATCTCAACCCGGGGCATTTCCTTCCTTCATCTAAAAAACAACCTCCTCCACCTCAAGGAGGGTTATAGGTTTCAGCAGGAGATCATTTTGATCATGGATGACCAGAGATGGTATAAACCGAGTAATTTGATCAATGCCAACACTCATGTCCTGCCTTGGTTCAAACATTATCTCAGTAAAATAGTGGTTCAAGGATTCCTCTATTCCTTCCTTGGTTTCCACCCATTCTCCTCTAGCATTCTTAATGGAGAAGATTTTATTTTGCATCCTATTTTGGATGACCGAACACTAGAAAATTTTTGTATCTCTCTCTCCTTCTTTTAGCCAACAGTTCCTAGATTTCTGCCTACCAGCTTCTACAACTCTTTGTTTGTTTGATTTCATGCCATCCTTCTTAGTGGGTTCTTCCAACTTCCTTTTCGTCTCCTTATGGGAACCTGAACTTATCTCGAGTTGATTTGAGGACCAAACTCTGAGAATGGATTCTTTTAGTAGGATTACTTGTTCCCGCAGGACATAGCCATTCCATACATCCGCACAGGCTTGTTCAATCCCCTCCAGATCTATATCTCCAATGTCCATATCCTCTGCTTCCTCCCTTGTTTCTTAATCCTCCTTTTGTTGCTTCCCTTTAATAATATATTCCTCCAATTGGGTAAGTGTTCCAACTGTCTCCTGGGGAATTTGGTCTTCTTGTTTTCCCTCTGACTGTTTGTCCTTGGTTTCCTCCGAGAGGTCTTCCAATACCTTGAATTTGTTTGAAACCATTGTCTTCTTTTGCACCTCTTGGTTCTACTGCTTTTGTCCTCCTCTTTTCCTTGATGGAACCCTTATAAAGCCTTGATCCTTATTTTATTCTTCCTTCCCCGAAGCAGTCTTTTGGTTGTTCATGGGGAAATCCCTAAATAAATTACCATATTCATGACATCTACCGGAACGAAATGGGATCTTCTCATAATCTAGGGTTTGCACCGAGTCCTCATCCTCCTATGTCATTCAGATTGCTTCTGGAAGATCTTTGGTCAAATCCATGTAAACACAAATCCTCATGTATGTCGTGTATCTTTTAATCTGTGTTTGTTCCAATATTTTCATGAAATTTCCCAAGGAATTCCTCAGGTCCTCCAATATTTATGGATCAAAATATTCCCTCGATAGGGAGTACAACTTGATCCACATGAGTGCCACTTTCATGTCTTCTTTGTCCAGGAAAAAATTCTCCTTCCAGGGTCTTAGAAAAAGGCCCACCGAATAAAAAAATATGACCCCCCATCCAAGACTCTATTCCTGTCTTCTAGGTTAATGAAGGAAATGGTGAAGAAACCCTTGGATCCTAGTTGATGGTCATAATTCCCCTTAGGTTTCCAGGAAGAATTGATCCACCAAAATAGGGATTTTTATAATGGCTGCATTCCAATGAACTTCCCAATCAACGCGTGGTCCAACATATACTAGATCTTTTCCTTGATCTTTGACGATCTAACCTGCATGGTCGAAATCAGGCCCGCTTTAGGCATGCCCTACCCTGGCTTCTGAACCATAAGTTTTTCAATCTGATTCAAATCTAGACTGATCAAGATGTCCTCGATCTTCAGCCATGTTGAATCGGTAACCAAGGAAGCTTCTTTGCCTCCCCACTTCCTTCTATCATACTTCCATAAAACTTCCTTCCTCCCATAAACCTCGATTATTCCTTCCTCCTTTAGTCACCAAAGCCAATCCGATCTTCAACCTCTTAAAAAAGTGAAAGTTACGTGCTTGCTTAATAAAAAGAGGTGATTTTGATACACATTGTTATATTTTATTCAATAAGTTAGGTTTTCTCCTTAAAAAAAATGAAAAATAACAACAAAACCCAAAAATACCATATATGTATTGAAATTGGTGCGATTGAAAAAGACTTACTTTTTACTATTCTAACTAAAGTGTTAACATTAAATTAAGTATGAAACATGAATAGGCCATCCCAAATCTTGAAATATCCTTAAATGAAATCGGCAAGAATAAATAGTACATGAGGGACCATGCCATAATTTGTGTTCACATGAACGTTGCCAAGCGCCTTCCCAAAGCAATCTGCCTAAACTTCTAAGATGAGGAGTGGGTTCAACCCTTGTAATATGAAAACATACCATTTAGATGCAGGGATTGCCATGAGTGTGGCCATATTTATAGAGGTTTCTTGAACCTAGCGCTTCTGCCACCCCCCGCGCCTAGTAAGACCCAACCACAAGATGAATTTAACCTAATCAACAGGCGATTTAAAGGTGAGGCAAAACCCTATAACATCTAGTACATCCAAAGACAATAGATTCAAACCCTTGTGTTGTTCTAGAGGAGATGCAAATAGATCAGATTCAAGAAACCCAATCGAAGTCAGCAGATGCTCTACCAACTGAGGAGGGGAATATCCTAAGATAATACAGAGAAGGAAGCTAGGTCTAATAGAAGAAAAAACCATGAGTGAAACAGAGGAACAAAAAAATAACGACGTAGAAGAGGATTTGATTATTATAGACCATGAGAAATAGAAGGTTATAGATACCTATAAGAAAGGAAACCTAACTGAAATCCCTCCACCTCACATTCCAATTATATGGCGGGTCCTACACGGAGATACTCAACTCATACTTCAAAACTTAGGCACTCCATAAAAAATAACAAAAAATATTGGCATTCAATCAGTGATGTCAGTACCACAAGAAACCAAGAAAGATAAAAAAGGGGACAAAATGCAAATCAACAATGGCTAACCAAACTAGGGGAAACTGTAATAACATCAGGTAACCATCAATCCTTGGTGGATTTCATGCAGGGCCCTCCCTTCTTCTCAGTATTTTATCAATACAGATTCATTCTTGTAATATTCGAGGATTATGAGGGAAATCCAAAAAAAACCCTTAGATCCAAGATCTACCAAGAAAATCCAACCACTGTTTTCATACAGGAAACCAAATTCTCTACGGAGACACTGTCAACCCTCTCAAACTTTTGTTGGAGAGGATACCAGAAATATTCTCTTAATGCACATGGTTCTGCAGGAGGTATGGCCATCCTTTGGGACCCCTTACTAGTACAACTATCCAAATTTTTCACCACTCCCCACACTATCTCTGCTTCCTTTAAGCTTCTCTCCACAACTTCCATGGATTCCTCACCAATGTATACAACCCACCCATCCCCTCACTCAAGACCAACTTCATTTCATCCCTTTCAAACATAAATAACTTTCATGAGCAAGATGTTGTCTGGATCATGGGGGTGACTTTAATCTAGTCTCGAATCCTTTAGAGAAAAAAAGAGGCATCATTGGTCTAGATGCAACAAGTCATGCATTTGGACCCTTGATTGATCACATGGACCTTATGGATATCCAATATTGCCTCCATATTGGATCGCTTTCTTCTCTCAACATCTTTCGTTCGAACTGATGCCATAATAAAATCGCATATCCTTCCGGGAACGAGATAAAATCACTGGTCGACCGGTCTGGAGATAGATGAGTTCATCACACTTAAGAACCGTCCATTTAGATTTGAAAAATTATGGCTAGGGAACTCTAAATTTGAGGACACCTTCACAGAGTGGTGGTCAAATGCCCTGGTAACAAATGGATCAAAGATGTACAGTTTACAACAAAAATTGAAATGGATAAAATCCAAGCTAAAAACTTGGAACAAGGAAGTATTTGGAAACATTTTTGAAGCCAATAAGCAGCTAGAAATAGAACTAGAAACTATTCAGGAAGAGGTTGTCTCACATTGGTACATTGATGAGCTCCTGCAAAGAGAGAAGAAATCCAAAAGGAAATAAATCAATGAATGGAGTAAGAAGAAATTCTCTAGAAACAGAAATCAAGAGTACGATGGCTTAAGGAGGGGGAAAGAAACTCAAAATTCTTCCATGATCTCATGATTCAAAGGCAAGCCCACAATTGTATAATGTCAATACTTTCCAATGAGGAGGGAAGAATCTTCACCAAGCAAGAGGACATTATGGGGGAGCTTGTCACATACAACAACAACATTCTTGAAGAATATGGGACTGGTGGATGAAAGAAATAGAGTTGATCCCTCAACACATACCAAAATTAGTCTCAAATGAACAAAATGAATCGCTCATGCAACCGATCACCATGGAGGAATCCACATAAGCAATCAACAACATGCCTACCAACAAAGCCCCTCAGCTTGATGGATTTACTACAAATTTCTTCAAAGATGTTGGAGTACCATAAAACATGAGGTTTGAGAAGCAGTCAAAGAATGTCGTATGAGAAATACTGTCATTCTAGCTCTCAATTCCACCTTCCTCACTCTAGTGCCAAACAAAGAAAACACAAGCCACCCCAAACATTTTAGTTCCATAGCACTATGCAATGTTGTCTACAAAATCATCACTAAGGTCATCACCAATAGATTGAAACCAATTCTTCCACACTTGGTTTTTGAAGAACCGTCAAGATATGTTGAAGGACGACAAATTCTAGATGGCATCATGGTTGTGCATGAAGCTATGCATACACTAAAAAACTCAAATCAATCTGGTATGCTTCTTAAAATCAATCTCTCAAAATATTTTGATAAAATATCCTAGCATTACATGAGGAAAACCTTGCTTTCCTTGGGATTCATTGAGCAATAGGTAAATTGGATCATGTCTTTAACTTCCTGTTCTTTTTTATCCATTTTAGTGAATGTCTCACCATCTCCTACCTTCCATTCCTCAATAGGAATTAGGCAGGGATACCCTCTCTCCCATTTCTTATTCACACTCATGGTGGAAGGGTTAGGTCAATCATTAAAGTTAGCCACCCAAAGAAATGAATTGATGGGAATCAACCCAACCAACAATCACACTAGAGCTTTCGACCATTTGCAATTCTTGGATGACACTATGCTTCTATCTAAATCATCCATAAGATAAGCTAGAAACATCAAGTGTCTTATGTCGACTTTCCTCATAGCCTCGGGCCTTTCCCTCAATAATGACAAGTCTAAGATCTTCGTCTTCAATACACCAATTCCCCTTCAACTTGCAATTACTAGATCGATGAACTTTTGGCTTGGGTCTCTACCCTCCAAATACCTCGGAGTGCCTATCACTCTCACCACAACCAAGAATGGATCTTGGACAACCCTCATTCACAAAATGGAGAAGCGTCTTAATAAATGGTCCTTTCGTTCTCTTAACATTGGAGGTCAACTTTTCCTTCTTAATTATGTTTTATGCAGTATCAACACCTATCTCTTCTCTATTTTTGCTACTCCCAAAGGTTCTTAAATTAAATTCTCTCAATTCAACTAAATTTCCTATGGGGAGGATCTAAAACTAAAGGGCACAAATGGGTGTCAGTGGCTTGGGATAAGCTCTACAAACCTAAACTTCAAGGAGGCCTCGGGTTAAGGGAAACTAAAATGGAAAACAAGGAAATGATGGAAAAACGCTGGTGGAGATGGATCACAATATCGAATTCCCTCTAGTCAAGGATATGGAAGGAAAAATATGTGCCAAATGTTTCCCAACAAGAGTTGATTCACATGGAAACTAGCCCCAAAGGCTCACTAATTTGGAACATTCCTTGGTAAAACATGAAACTTATTCAAGAGCATGTTTTCTGTGAGATTCGAGATGGCATCACGACTCTCTTTTGGGATGACTTGAGGAAATAGAGGCCGAAAATATCCTCTTTGGAATACATGCATCCTCTATGGATTTCAACGATGGAAGGGGGTTAACTCCAGGTTTCTCATTTCTGGGATCGTAAAAATCGCCACACTCAATGGAGATGAAGAATAGACTCTCATAACTAGACAAACATAATCTTAGAGGATCATTGGAAGCTTTTCCAGGAAGAACCACAAACAATACATCACTTTCCAAGAAGGCACTAATATCCTTAAGTGGGGTTACTATAGAAGAGGTACCTGTAATCTTAAATAAGCCTATGCTCTTCTTGCAAATTACAACCAGAAAAACTCCACTAGAATCTGGAAAAATTATTGGAAGCAAAATCTCTGGCCTAAAGTTTCAACATTTTAATGGTTGGGGGGCTAGAGACGCACTCTTACCTAGGACAAAAATATCAAAAGAGGATTCAAAGGGTCATAATGTGTTACCTATACACGGAATCAACATAATACCTCGAGCACCTCCTCAGTAAATGTCAATTCAGTAGGTAAATGTGGGATCTTGCTACACGTGTTTTCTAGCAGACGAACTATAACTAGAACAACATCCATGAAACTATTACCAACTGGAGAAACCAATTTTATTCCAAAAATATTATTAACAATGTTTGACATCTCTTCCCTGGGTTCCTGCTATGGGAAATTTGGAAATAAAGAAATTGTAGGATCTTTCAAAACACTGCTCTCCCCAGTCAACAAATACGGGAAACAATTTAGTTGCATATACAAGAAACCATCGATATTTCCCAGTGGGACACATTTGACTGGGAAATATCACCGCGGGAATTAGAAATTATTAGGGACTAACAATTACAGTCACAAAATGTGGCAAGTGTTAAGTTTTCTATGTTTACATAGCTTAAATCTTAACTTGATTAACATTTAATACATTTTCATAATAACATCATAAAGAGGATCATTGAAAGAAACACAATCACAAGGTACAAAACAATTTATCCTGGGAAAACCCTAAAGGGAAAAAACCAACAAAGCTTCCTCAATATATATTACTAGTATGCAATGACCAAAGAACAAGGTCTCATCAAGTGAGAGAGCAAACCCCAAGCATAAGGGATAAAACACCAAAGACATTGGTTCTCCTCCTTCTCTGTCTCTTCTTATTTCTCACTCTTGCGTAATACATGTATGAGTGTGTACAAATAAGGGAGGGTGCCTCCCTATTTATGCTAAACTTCCCAACTGGCCCAACCCGTCTAATTAATAGGGCCGACCTACCTAGTTACACTTCACAGTGAGCAATTATATTCATCTTTTCTGGGTGCTATTGACCCGACTTACAACCGAGGGTTTACCTCATAACATTTACATGACCTTTTACATCAGTAACATATACCGAAGGAGGAATAATAATAATGTGAAGTACAAGTATAATATTCTTCGAAGTTACATTCTTTCAACACTTCCCCTTAACAAGAAGTGTATTCTACTGACAATGACAACAACTGGTGCATCCCAACACAACATCATTGAAAGGAGAGAGAGGATAAATCATCAACACCATCTTTTGGAACATTTTAGTCTGTACATAGCCTTCTTCAATCTACATACATATGTTCTTTTGTTTTCGACTTCAAAACCATGTGGTTGCTCTATGTACACTTCTTCTTCAATAACACCATTTAGGAAGGTTTTTTTCACATCCATCTAGTGTAACTTCCATTCTATCATGGTTGCTAGAGCCATGATGGTTTTGATAGAAGTGGACCTTTCTAGAGGAGCAAATGTCTCTTCATAATTGATTCCTTCATCATTAAGAGAATCCACGAACCGAAAATATGGCTTAGTACTTTTCAATACTTCCATCGGTTGTATGTTTTATCTTGTAGATCCATTTGGAAGATACCACACTTTTTCCTTCTGGTTTAGGAACTACTTCCCATACATCATTCTTCATTATGGATTGGTATTCTTCCATCATAGATTCTATCCATTCTTTATTTTGAACAACTACTTCAAATCAAGTAGGTTATTTATCTACAAGATCACACATCAAATCCACATAACTAGGAAATAGCTTTGAATTCTTTCTTTGCCTTGTGGATCCTTCTTGGGAACCATACCTTTCCACTTCTTGAATAATATTATGGACCCAAGCTAGCTTTCTCTCATGGGAGATATTCATGTGGGGAGGTTATTGGGGATCCAACATATCATGTTCTTATGGAATCTCATCATCATGAGAAGGTGTAAGTTCCTTTATCGGTTCTGCAGCTCTGGGAGCTACAACATCTTCTTCATATGTTTCTTCAGGTTAGCACTTTCTTGACTTGTATCTTCATCAAGGGTTGACCCTTCACGATCAATCCTATGACTACCTTGTTCACATGAGGTAGGCCATTTATAGCTTGATGTGAGCAAGCCTTCTATGGTATCTTTAGAATCAAGGATCAAGGTTGCTTTTAAGTGACCTATTAGTTCATACAGGCCACCCACTAGTGATAGATACATATTCTAGAAAACATATTCCTCAACTTATATTTTTGCTAACTTCCTAGGATATTCTTCTTCTTCTGCTACTGCTAAGTTAGAATGATGTATTTTTTTATTTTTCCTCTTATATTCTTCTTTCTTTGTCGGACAATTTATGGCAATGTGTCATATCTTATCACAATTGTAACTTTGATAACAGGAGAAATATTTATGCGTAATCTCCCTTTTTATTCTTTTGAAACTTCTTAGGAGGATGAGACCCCTTATGAGTTTCCTTCTGGAAATGATGTTTTCCTTTTCTTCTTCTGGTGTGAGTAGCTAGAGCATGGTTATCATCTCTAAGTAGTGCTTCACAATTAGCTGCGCTAGATTCTTATTGAACACATTCTTCCCATAGGATGTCAAACTTTAGGCTTTCCTTCCTTGCACATATTGTCTGGATGAAGGAGTCCCATGGTCTAGAATCTAGTAAGACCATTGAGAGCATTCTTTACCAGTTCAATTTCATCAATATTGTCTTCATTGCTTCTAGTTGTTCTTTGAATTGAGAGACCCTTGTGAAGTATTCATGGATGGATTCACCCTTGCTCATATTTGTGCTTTTGAGTTGGGATCTCAAGTTCATCTTTCGGTTGATGTTTCTTCCTTCATACATTCCTCATAGGGAATCAAACATTTCCTTAGGTGTATCCTTAGAGAATACTTGAGGAATCAAATGATCGTTGATTGAATCAGTTATGATCCTCTTGGCCCTAATCATGTCTTTCTTGTACTTTTCTTTTGCTTCATCTTCTTCGGGCTCCGACACAACTCCCTTGATAAAATTTGCAAGACCATTGTCTTCTAGAATGAGTCCTATTATGTATTTCCAAGCATGAAAGTTTTATATACTTTCCAATTTGTCATCAGGCTTAGTACTTGGAGCCATCTTGTCTCGAAGATCAGAAAATGACAAAAATTGAAAATTTCTTAAAAATGGAAATTGCACTTACCAAAAGATGCACTTGACTGAGGCGGGTATTATGCTACAATCAGTTCTTGAAGAATCCAAATTCTAACCCTTGAAACTGGACTTGCAAGATTCTGGACTGTAGTTTCTAGTTCTATTTTTGGTTTTATGGTTTCAATTCAAACTAGGGCTTGAATTTTCAGAGGATCTGCCTACTGGAAAAATTTGATCTTGGTGCCAAAAGATGCGCCTAGGAGGGGCACACTTCCCTACGTCACTTGCACTAAAAAATTCAACTTTATCATAAAACCCTAATATTCTTGTCTGGAGAAGGAGAGAGAGATTTACCTCATGAAAGCTGCTCTTTTTAGGCTAGATCTAATACCATGTTAAGTTTTGTATGATGTCATAACTTAAATCCTAACTTGATTAACATTCAATACATTTTCATAATAACAACATAAAGAGGATCATTGAAAGAAACACAATAACAAGGTACACACCAATTTATCCTGGGAAAACCCTAATGGGAAAAAACCAACAAAACTTCCTCAATATATATTACCAATATGCAATGACCAAAGAACAAGGTCTCATAAAGTGAGAGACCAAACTCCAAGCATAAGAGGTAAAACACCAAAGATATTGGTCCTCCTCCTTCTATGTCTCTCCTTCTTTCTCTCTCTTGTGCAATACAAGTATGTGTGAGTGTGTAAAACCGAGGGAGGGCATCTCCATATTTATACTAAACTTTCCAACTAATTTTAACCCTTACTAGTTTGACCTGTCTAATTAACAAGAATGACCTACCTAGGTATGCTTTACAATAATAATAATATTCATCTTTTCTGGGTGATATTGACCCGACTTACAACTGAGGGTTTACCTCATAACATTTACATGACCTTTTACATCAGTAACATCTCCCGAAGGAGGAATAATAATAATGTGAAGTACAAGTAGAATATTCCTCGAAGTTACATTATTTCAACAACAAGCACACCCACACACAATAAAAACCAACATAACAATACCAACACTTGGTCCCCACCGGAAGTCGAATACATCAAGCTAAATCTCAATGGCACCAACAGGGGTAACTCAAGCCCAACTAGGCACGATGGCGTTTTTAGAGACCACAATGGAAGCATTCCCCAACTATATGCAAGATCAATTGGAATTGAAAACAATAGTGCGGTGGATCTATATGCCTTGCTAAAAGGAATCCTCATTCCTAAGAAAGAGAATTAAACCATGCTCGAGGTTGAGGGCAACTCTCACTTACTGATCCACATTCTCACATGACTCCTCAATGACTCCAAAGAAATCAAACTCACTCTATGTTCATAGCTTGTGGCCAAGTTGGACCTTCTGCTACCACATTGGATGGTTCTCTAGTCATTTCCTCACAAACTAGGGAATTGATCACCCTCAGGAGGAATGCAGTAAATCATGGGTCAAAGTGAGCCAAGAGAATCTCAAAGAATAATTCATCCACATCAACCTAAAAGACACGTTCCCCCATGATGAGTGTCACAAATTTGGGGTTCATGTCCCATACGTTAAACCCTTTCCATCAAAAGGTGGGTGAACCATGTGTCACTGCCACAGGCCCATCGACATCAACATCTGAGCAAAGTATTTGTGAAAGAACCACATTATGTTAGTTGGATCATCATCATAGTAAATTTATGGGAGGTAATGGTATGCATGCAATCCAGATCCCTCCTGTGAGATCTCATGGTAATCCATGCAAAAGGTAACAAAAGGGGTATGCAATACTTCCAAATTGTCCCTAACAATAGGAAATTGTGACCTTGGCACAAAAGCAGAGCTCAGTTTAGCAAGGATTGCATTCATTTCCATTATCTGTGTTCTTTTCGGGATAGCAAGGTGATACTCTGCCTCTGTGAAAGTTCTGACTGGATCCTTCCCGCTGGTGTGCTCACCATGGCCAAGACAAAGGTGACTCCAAAGAAAATGAAAAAGTGGCCCGCGTCGTTCTCATATCCAGCAAGCCTTGGATGATATGAGCAAGGTACATGGGATCTTTTAGCAGAAGCTCCTAAAAGCTACGATATCCTGCACCATCCATCTAGAAAATATATTGAAAAAGAAGCACAAACTCCCATCGATTAAACAACTTGTTGCTTATTTTGGTGGCCTGAATGAGGGTGTTGAGTGTGCAAGTGAGATGTGGCACACTAATATTGTGGGAATTTTTGGACAACCAAGACCCTATTGTCTATGGAAATGGAATATTGTATCCTGGGGTTGCTCAGGCCATATGAAGATGAAGTCCCACTGGTTGATCGAATATCCAACATTGAGGCTAGACAACTTGCCCACATTTGACATCAACGTGTGGAAATGGAAAGAATCAATATCAAGCTAGACGTAATGGCCAAAGCGCTCACTAGAAATACCTTTACTAGGCCTCCGCTAGAATCCATTGCAAATACTCAGTTGGTGTACAAGTGTCTCCCTTCAGCCACGAACGCCAACAAAAACGACAACAAACCAATTGGAATCCCTCTTTCTGGTGAAGATTAGTTGGTTTAGTTTATTTTTGTTTTCAATTAGTCAAACTAGGGTTAAGCCTATCCCTATTTTGAATGCCTCGGCCATAACCCCCGACCCCTGGGGGAATTTCTATCATTTTAACTCTGAACAACATAATGTCTTACCTGTCATAAATACTATAGTTGTGTGGTGACCTATAGATTATTTTCTGTTTGGATTTTGAAGTCAAGCATGGTAGTGCATGTCCTGAACTCTGTGACATGTGGGATATGGATATGTATAGTATGGTTTTCTTAATATAATAGAATTTATGAACTTAATTTTTTTTCAATATTTTTAGGTACTTTCTTTTATGTCAAGGACATCGAATATAAATGAGTTGCTTAGACTAATTGCACTTGATTTAGTGGGAATCAATTCAAGGTCCTTGAAAACATTCTAGATTAGCAACAACCTCCTAACAATTATGACACCAATGAATGGATCTAAGCTTCATGACTAATATCTCTACTTTGATTATACATGAAAATAAAAGAACACTAAATTCTATTTATTTTGAGAAATCTTCTAAGGAGCTAAGCCTACTTACATTTGTTTGTCAATGATATTAATTGTAGATGAATAAGAAATTGGTGTAATTAAGAGACTAAAAGATTTATTCTGACTTATTGTAACTTAAGTGTTAACACTAAATTAAGTGTGAAAGATGATACTAAAGGCAAATCCATTTTCAAAGTCTTATCTTGGAAGAAAATGGCAATTACATTAATAATGACAATTACAAATTTCCAAATAAAATTTAATACCGCAATGTTAATTGATGATTAAGTGTCCAAATTCCATTTCAAAATTCACTCTAAGTATGAAATCGTCTACACCATTTTAGGATAGTCATGATTAAAAGCATTGGTAGCTTCTACCTTGATTTTTTCATATTATGAAGGAACTTTATATTATATCATAAATCATATATAACATAAGGAAGGTATTACCCAACCTCCAAAAACTTTACCTGGACTAAAACCAAACCAACAGTTTGAGAAACTATGTATCTTGTCTAAAGATATATAATACAAAATCTTAAGAATTTGATACATGATACATGGTCATCTAAAATCTGTATCTCAAACAAATATCTGAAACTTGCATCTCAAACAAATATGAATAAATAAGACTCATGATATGTAACATATATAAGTGGCCTTTTAACATGGGTAAGGTGTAATATATAAGTATACTTTTAACATAGGTAAGGTCCTCTTATAACATACATGGATCTAAAGAAGGAAGTGTTTTTTTTAGTGTGAATCACCTAATCTCTCTACCCAATAACAAAAATGAACTATTAATAAATTTGACCTCTATAAAATGGCAAATGCTAAAAGTGACAATTAATATGCATTGATAAACTTGACCATGACAAATGAGCTTTACGACTTTGAAATCTACGCTCTCTAGATTAATATAGATGCCCAAAGTTCTATAAATATAGCTCCTTTGTAAAGCATGCTTAAAAGAAAAGATTTCAGATTGGTGGCTTTTAGCATTGTTAAACAACTATTTCAATTTCATCTCCCCATCGTCCTTGCTCATTTATCTCCATGTGTTTGGTGCATTATTAAGTGGATTTTTTTTAATGTAATAATTCATTTTTCAAATTATTTGAAAAGTTAATTTATTTCTAATTTTATTATGTTTTTTAAATCATTTACTTTGGTAGGGATTACATTACCACGTAACCTGGTTTATATAAAAAAAAAAATCAAACCTTTATATAAGTAGGTTTTCATTGATATTTATCATCTTTTGAAGTTTGATAAAATATTTAAGTTTTATTATTTTAATTTTTAAATAATTTGTTTATTTGGGATAGAAATCATATATAGATTTGTCAATATTAAAATGGTATTTTGACTAGGATATTTTAAGGGGAGTATTTTTTTTCATATGATTTGGTTTTTTCTTATTTTCAAAGCTTGATGTGTTTTTAATTAATGCATTAGGGTTTTAATTGTTTAATTAGTGTTTATTTTTCATCTATGTGAGTGATTATCAATCAGGAGATTCCTTTGATTTGATTCTTTATGAAAAGATTTATTTTTATTTTTATTTATATTATATGTTATGAATATTATTATTTACATCTTAAAAATATATAATATAAAATAAAAATAGTATTCAAATATTACTAAGGATTATATTAGTGTATATGAATTTTTTTCCCTGTCAAACCTTTAAAAAAAATGTTCGGATTCTATGATTTAAGAACCCAACAACAAGCATATGGATGAAAACAACAATGCAAAGGAAATGTGATAGATGATGCCTAAAACGTCATAATGATGCCCATATTAACCTCAAATGCCAAAGAATCCATTGAGAAGGCTTGTGCCAAGGTTTTTAGGTTTTGTTCATGGTTCTTGAGCTCAAGAAGGTGCAATGATGCATTCATGGCACTCAAGCCGAAGAAGTTATGTAAAATTCGTTTATTGCATATCCTTTCCATCCTAAGGCATGCTTAGGTACCTTTGAAAAACCTAACATTGGAAGTTGACTTGTTTCAAATTGTTAAAATCATGGCATTCAAGCCTAGGAAGTTATGTTCAATTCCTTTATTGTATATCCTTTCCATCCTTATCCATGCTCATGTACCTTTGGAAAATCTAATTTTGGAAGTTTCAAATTGTTAAAATCAATTAGTTTATGGTTAAATTTCAAAATTTGATAATTGATACTCTTTCATTTTGGAAGTTTCAAATTGTTAAAATCAATTAGTTTATGGTTAAATTTTGAAATTTGATAATTGATACTCTTTAATTGGCCTAGAGTGCATTGGTGATTACCTCACAACAATACTAGGAACTTTTGACAAATTACAAAAATGATTCTAGTAAGTGGATAGTGCATTCAAGTTGCATGACAATTCAATTACATTTACGCCAAATCAAATCAAAGTTACAATGAAACAATCAACCAAGTCCAGGCATTCCAATTTCCAAAGGTTACATGTTTTGACAACAATAAGGTTATTCCTCCTCTAATAAAATGTTTGAATCATCATACAAATATAAAGATGGTGACATGTATAAATCAACATGCTAACATTGAAAGTATCGCCAAAAGCAACACTCTACTTTCAAACCTCCATGATTTGTTCCAAATGAAATATAACAAAACTTAACTCCCTAGTTGATATCTTCGTGACATTGCGTTACATGATGTGACCTCTTGCGGGCTATTAATTGTCCCAAAACAATAACTAAAGGCCTTTATGGATAGACTCTTATGCATGAGCTCGTTTAGCTCAGTTTATAGAGCACAAATATCTTAACCATGTGGTCGTGGGTTCGAGCTCCATGAAAACCATGATACATTTGTTTTTCTGATTTAGCTTAGAGTTTGTTTAGGAGTCTCTATTATACAATGTTCTTAGGTTTGTCAAAATCTCTCTATTTTAAAAGATATATTTTAGTTTTATTCTAAAAAAATAATCTTCATCGTGGATATTTTATACATTGTTTTTCTTTTAATGAAGTTTTTAAATTTTGATTTATCAAGTATCGAGAGGGAGATGTAAATTATTTTTGATCTCTTGATTGTTGATGGGTTTAAAACGTATCTATGATGGTTTTAATTGTTTTTATATCTTTTGTGTAAAACTTAAAATGAGTTGACATATGCTGCCAAATAGATTTTTTTTTTTGTCACTTATGTTACATATGTGACAACATCTACCCCATATTGAATTGTAAAACACATCAATACTCTCGAATACGATATTACATAACTTTGGAATATACTTTTTGGAACCACTAGTTTTTTTTGTTATTTTTTTCGAAGTATATATTGGTGTTGGATTCATAATGTTGTTTCCATGATAATCTAACTGCATTTCTTTCATATGAAGATTGTAAAATGCTTATGCTTCATTGTATATTTTATCCTTAATATTGTCATTGAGTTATTTTTAATGGATACTAAGTGGAATGGGCGGCTTAAAGAAGAAATCAATTTGATTCTTATTTTGTTATCCTTATGATTATGATGGAAACATTGAAATGATAGACAATTAGGATGAGGTATTTATTCATCCAATTATGTTTTTATTCTATGGATACACATGATTACCTAGATGCCAAATATGATGTCTAGAGAACAAATGCCATTGTTTTTATTGTTTCTCTCTTAAGAAACTATGCAGAACTACATGTGGCTTGTCAACATCACATGCAAGTGACACATTATGGGAAACTAACTCTGAGTGATTTTCTTTTTTTCCTTTTAATGTCCATCTTTGAATTTACTCTTATGTATGGTGTGTTTCTATTCACGCTCCTTGTTCATTTTTGTGAAAATGTGTTGCCACTAGCTTGATTATTGAGTGTCACAGGGAATTCACTTGTTAACCAATATCTTGTCATGTCCATTCAAAGGGGATTTTAAAATTATGAAGAAACTAGTTAATATATTATTTCATATCAAGGGGGAAGTTATATATTTTTAATTGACATAGGGATACAGGTATTTGGGGGGTGTGATATGCATTGGTAAGGGATTTCCAGAAAAGAAATCTAATGCATACACATAGTGACATAGGAAATATCAATGGAGCTACACCAAACAAATGATCAAATTTATCCAATCAATATATTTGGGATATAAATATTAGATCTATATGAAAAAAGAGTGTCTGGTAGAATTTTGTTGATTTGGCATCATTCAAGTCTCACAAATATTTGAAATGGGATTGCACTAAGATCAATATGGTCATTGATGGTGCATCACTACCCAATCTGTCAATTAAGAGGGTGTTATCTATTATAGGCTTTCGATGCCTCTATAAAGGAATTTATTGTTGCATCATTTGTTGCTACTACTTCAAATATAGGGAATGGTAGCTCTATCTTTATTTCCATCCAAACACATGGAAAAATGAATGAATTCTCTAGAAAAAATGAATGTAATTCGTTTTACACCCACCGAAGGTCCTCAATTCGAACTCAGACATTTTTTGTTTCTACAGAATGTTTACTTTCTCTAGACGCATCAAAATTTAGTATCTCTGGTATTACACGCCCATTGGGACTGAAAGCTTAAGCTATTACATATCAGACTGAAATTATATCACGAAAATAACTAAAAATTCATTACATACCAGACAAAGATGGAGAAATTATCATGAAAATAACTAAAATTTCTTCACATACCAGACAAAGATGGAGAAATTATCACGAAAATAACTAAAAGAACAAAGATGGAGAAATTATTACGAAAATAACTAAAATTTCATTACATAGTTCACAAAGATGGAGATTCATTACATAGCAGACAAAGATGGAGATTCAGTTATTTTTTATTTTTATTTTTTCACAATAAATTATTTTGAGAGTCTTATGCTTAATCATATGCTCAAATGTTTTATTTAAGTGTCATATACATTTGGTCATAACTTTTAAATCTAATAAAATTAACAACAAACTACCCAATCATCCAAGAAACCTTAATGTCTAAGAGGTTCTATGCCCGTTATGGCCACTCTTGCATAAATATTAACAATGCCCAAATTATGCTGGAACAACTGAGTGGGCCTAATGGTTAAGAACATGTGTTATCTCTTTGGAGGTCACAAGTTCAAAGGGTAGGGATGCTCATTGCCTGTTGTGACAAGGCTGGAAGGGTAGGCCACCGTTGGGATAGAGGCTCACCACAGTGGGCTTCGGGAGGTCTTTGACCCTTACCCTTGGGGCACTTACAATACCAATCACTGAAAACTACCATTTGATGTTGCGACAAGGTTGGAAGGGTAGCCAATCATTGAAACTACCTTTTGATGTTGTGACAAGGCTGGACGGGTAGGTCTTGACCCTTACATACCAGACAAAGATGGAGAAATTATCACGAAAATAACTAAAAGAACAAAGATGGAGAAATTATTACGAAAATAACTAAAATTTCATTACATAGTTCACAAAGATGGAGATTCATTACATAGCAGACAAAGATGGAGATTCAGTTATTTTTTATTTTTATTTTTTCACAATAAATTATTTTGAGAGTCTTATGCGTAATCATATGCTCAAATGTTTTATTTAAGTGTCATATACATTTGGCCATAACTTTTAAATCTAATAAAATTAACAACAAACTACCCAATCATCCAAGAAACCTTAATGTCTAAGAGGTTCTATGCCCATTATGGCCACTCTTGCATAAATATTAACAATGCCCAAATTATGCTGGAACAACTGAGTGGGCCTAATGGTTAAGAACATGTGTTATCTCTTTGGAGGTCACAAGTTCAAAGGGTAGGGATGCTCATTGCCTGTTGTGACAAGGCTGGAAGGGTAGGCCATCGTTGGGATAGAGGCTCACCACGGTGGGCTTCGAGAGGTCTTGACCCTTATCCTTGGGGTACTTACAATTCCAATCATTGAAAACTACCATTTGATGTTGCGACAAGGTTGGAAGGGTAGCCAATCACTTAAAACTACCATTTGATGTTGTGACAAGACTGGAAGGGTAGGTCTCAACCCTTACCCCTGGGGCTCCCGGATTATACAATTCCAATCACTAAAAACTACCATTTGATGTTGTGACAAGGCTAGAAGAGTAGCCAATCTACCATTTGATATTGTGGGCTTTGGGAGGTTTTAACCCTTATCCTTGAGGCACCCAAATTATACAATTCCAATCACTAAAAACTACCATTTATTTGAACAATTTTAGCTCAAAAAACCTCACCAAATTTTGACTGAGTACAAGTGGTCGAGAGTTTAGCTTTACACCAAAAGGAATCGAATTCCGGCCGCAAACTGCCACCGTGCCACGAAAGTGAAAAAGTCGGCTGTCCAATTCCCAAGACCAAAGGCGAATCATAGAAAGTCGCGACTCGTGATGCATTAGTCGACGGTCTAGTCAACCGATTTCATTATAAAACCGCTAAGCTGAACCTAGATCTAGCCATCGAATTCTGAGCTTGAAGCAGTACACTACCTGCCATATATTCTCTATACGTTTCGGCAAGCTTCCATAGGTATTTTCATTCCCCGGAAAGATTGTTGATAATCCTGACCCCGTGCTGGCCCGTTTCCACGGTCAGATTAAACCAGAGTAGATTTGAGAAGAGTCTAACAGCAGATCGATTCAGATGGAGTGCCATAGGAAGCTAGCAACAGAAGCCAAGGAACTTGCAGAGGAAAAAATTGGTAGTGGGCATGATGTTTCAGGTGCAATGAAGCTTGCAGTGAAGGCCCGGCGTTTGTATCCTGAACTAAAAGGCATTGATCAATTAATCTCAGTTCTAGACGTCCTCCTGGCCGCAGCGGATAATCCTAACGATTACAGAAGAAAGAGGAAAGACTATTACAGGATCTTGCAGGTTTGATCCACATGCCGAAGAGAATGTGATTAAGAAACAGTACAGAAAAGTTGCGCTAAATGTTCATCCTGATAAGAACCCATCCGTTGGAGCGGAGGAAGCGTTTAAATTAGTTATAGAAGCCTTCGAGGTACTTTCGGATGAGCGCAAGAGAGCAATGTACGATCAAGGAGTGTGGCATGGTCTTTCGAATATCAGAGCTGCAAGAATGGCAGAATGGCAGAGGAAGAGGGAGGAATGGCAGAAAAATAGGGAAGAATTGCAGAGGAAGAGGGAGGAATGGCAGAGAGAGAGGGAGGATAGCCAGAAAGAAACGGAGGAATGCAAGAGAAAGTGGGAGGAGTGGCGGAAAAAGATGGAGGAATTACAGAAAAAGAGGCCGCAGAGTTCGGACGAGGATCTCCATACAGCACGTATGAAAATGCAAAAAAACAAAGAGGAATGGGAAAAAAGGAGGTCCCAGATGTCCGAAGAGGATATGAGAAAAACGACGGAGGAATGGAAGGAAAAGTTAGCAGGGATCAGCCGAGGACCTTCAGAGATGAGGGATGAAAATGCAAATTGACAAAGAGAAATGGAGTTGTCTAAATAGGGCACGATATAGCTTTTCTGGCTGTTCGAATCTGGTGAATTTAATTTACAAAATTACAAAATTTTAATTAGGTAACCACTCATATATTTAATAAAATGATAAAAACAATCTATGTTTGGAAAAATAATTTTGATTTGGAATTATAAAAAACAAGTTCTATATCCAGAAGAAATCTCAATTTAGCATGGATTTATCAGCTATATTATCTCCCTATCCAAGAGTGTGTGTGAACACGAATATCATCGATCTTATTAATAAGAAATGTGTCTATAGGGAATGACACATGTAGGATGTTTAGGCTGAATAAGGACACTTATGAATATACCAACATTTGTATACATGATTATGAATGGGACATAATATTCTATAATTCATGGCCATCTCACATCAAAGAGAGGACATAGCGTTTGAGAGTTTTTTATTATTTGGATGGTCTTTTTTCTTAACTAAAATGCAAACTAAAAGCTAGTGCATGTATCCAACGGAACCAAAAATATTTTGCACGGTTGTTTTGTGGTCTCATGTTAGCAAAAATTCCATAACAAAATATTGGCAAATTGGAAGCGAGGAAATGCTCTCTTATGGCACGGACTTTAGCTTTGTGGACAGTGGAGTGGTGAGGATTGGATGGTTTTGATGTAAATTAGCCTACATGCAGGATGGTTTTGACCTAATTTTAAGCCTAAACTTGGGATGGTTTTGACAGAATTTTTGTTAGAATTTGCAAAGTAAAGTTATCATGGGTTTTTAAGGGTATCGATTTCATTTATAAATTGGTTTTTGAAAGTATTGATTTAATTTATAATTTTAAAATCTTGGCAAACTACCAAATAAAAAACTTAGTGGGTTTAGACTTCTTCTTTCCAGCCATCTCCCATAAATTTTTAGCTATTATACATAGTACTATTAAATATGGATATCTTGTAGCGCATTGGAAAAATCACTGAACCTAAAAGAAATTAGTCGTTAGACATAGTGCTACCATAAATGGATATATTGTAGTGCACATAAAATTTCAGTGAATAGAACAAAGTTAGGCATTAGATATAGTGCATAAAAATAATGTACCAAACATGGAGATCTCTCACCACACAGACAATTTAGGGACAGTGTAAGCTAATGAGGGTCACTTTTGGCATGTTAGATGCAATAGAAAACTGAAAAATCAGCAATCCTTCAACTTAATTGCTTTTTTTGAGATACTTACACAAAATATCTTGCTTTGAGTAAAAAATATGAAATGTAGGAAATTGAATCACGTTTCCAAATATATAAGGTTTATGTATTGAAATTTTTATAACTATGTCAAATTTCATTTTTTCTAACAATCACTTTTTTTTAGGCAAATCATAAGGTATATGTTTTTGTGGGTGCAGCCTTTGAGGTCTTAAATGATGCTTTCAGGATACAAAACTTTGCAAGCATGTAGAGAACATATAACACTTGTGCGGCACTATTTTTCAAAAATAAAATTAGTAATTTTTATTTATTTTTTATAATTATCTAAGTGATCATTCCTCGAAAATGGTACATCTTTTGTGGGTGTAGCCTTTGAAGGTCTTAATGAAATATTCATGAAATGGATTTTTTATAGAATGTAGAGGTCAGTGTCTTCTAGTGCACCATATAATTGTTTTTTAAAATGATTACGAATTGATAAATTTATGGGAATAACACTAACGACATGTATTTTGAGTTAAGGAGTTAAGATACAATAGAAATTGAAAACAAATATGAAAATATAATATTTTTTTATAAAAATTACATATTTAGAATCTATAGAAAAAATGCTATTTATGTTTAAGATTTCATCAAAATTGACTGTGTGTAGCATACTGTAATGAGTGTGTAAACAGTTACTTCTTCAGAAAATGGAGGAAATTCCTAATTAGCTATGGTCATCGTCATCATGGTCATCGTCATCATGCACATCATCATCATCATCCTCATTATCATGACGTTCACCATCACCGTCTTCATCATCATCGTCATCATCATGTTCATCATCATCATCATGCTGATCATCATCATCATCATGACCCTCATGATCATCATCATCATATTCATCACCATCATCATCATCACCATCATCATTATCATCATCTTCATCATCACAATAATCATCATAATCGTAATCATCATCATCATCATCATCATCATCATGTTAATCATCATCATCTTCTTCTTCTTCTTCATCATCATCATGTTGATCATCATCGTCTTCATCATCATGACCCTCATCATCATCATCATCATCATCATCATGTTGATCAGCATCATCTTCATCATCATCATCATCATGTTGATCACCATCGTCTTCATCATCATGACCATCATAATCATCATCATCACCATCATCATCATCATGTTGATCACCATCGTCTTCATCATCATGACCATCATAATCATCATCATCATCATCATCATTATCATGATGTTCATCCTCATCGTCTTCATCATCATGATGTTCATCATCATCATTATTGTCTTCTTCATTATCATTGTCTTCATCATCATGATCATGATCATCATAATCATGATCATGATCATGATCATTATCATCATCATCATCATCATTTTCATCATTATCATTATCATCATCATCATCATCATAACCATCATAACCACCACCATCATCATCATCATCATCGTCTTCATCAAAATGATCATGATCATCATAATCATCATCATCATCATCATAATTATCATTATCTTCTTCATAACCATCATGATCATTATCATCATCATCATCATCATCATTATCATCATGTTCGTCTTCATCATCATCATCATCATCATCATCATCACCATCACCATCATCATGTTCATCATTATCATCATCATCATCATCATCATAACCATCATAATCATCATCATCATCATCATCATCATCATGTTGATCATCATTGTCATCGTCATCATGATCATCATCATCTTCTTCTCCATCATCATCATGGTGATCATCATCGTCATCATGATCATTATCATCATCGTTGTGTTGAAGATCATGATGTTCATCACCATCATCATCGTCGTCGTCATCATCATCGTCACCATCATCTTGATCACCATCGTATTCATCAGCATGATCATCATCGTCTTCATCATCATCATGATCATCATCGTCGTCATCATCATCATCATCATTATCATGACCATCATCATCATCATAATCATAATCATCATTATCATGAACATCATCATCATCATCATCATCATCATCATAAGCATCATCATCATCATCACCATTATCACAATGTTCATCATCATCGTCTTCATCATCATGATGTTCATCATCATCTTCTTCTTCATTATCATTGTCTTCATCATCATGATCATGATCATCATAATCATGATCACCATCATTATCATCATCATCATCATGTTCATCATCATCACCATCATCATCACCATCATCATGTCCATCATCATCATCATCATCATCATCATAACCATCATAATCATCATCATCATCATCATCATGTTGATCATCATTGTCTTCATCATCATGATCATGATCTTCATAATCATCATCATCATCATAATCATCATCATCATCATCATGTTCATCATCATTGTCTTCATCACCATGATGATGATCATCATCATGACCATCATCATCATCACCAGCATCATCATAACCATCATCATGATAATCATCATCGTGATCATGATCATCATGATCATCATCATCATCATTGAAAACCTTCATTGAAACCTTGAAACACACTATAGTGAGTTCATTGAAACCTTGAAATACATTGTATTGCACTTATATTTATTAAATTACACGAGCAAGAACTTTGACTTTAGTGTGCATGTAGTGAGATCATCGAAACCTTTAGATATAATAGTTTTTTCTTTTGACATAGTGCATTGATAAGTAATAGTGAATCCACACAAATCAATACAATAGATTGACACAAGAACATGTAGAAACCAAAGAACAAATTCAAAGTGAAATGTATCATTCATTTATAACTGAAATGTTAATGTACATGTCTCCAAAAGTACATATATATCCAAAAATAACCATAAGTACATGTGTCTCCACAACTATCCAAGACTATCCAAGCCACATGTGCATGTATCCAAAACTATCCAAGTCACATGTACACGTAAGTGAAATTTCAATGTACATGTCTCCAAAAGTACGGGTATCCAAAACTGTCCAAGCCACATGTACATGTATCGAAATGTACATATCCCATAAGAGACATCAAAACTCAAGCTTCCTCTTGTTCTTTCTCGAGGTTGATCTTGTAGGCACAACTCTAGGACCAATGTGCATCTCTGGATCCTGCAAATTAAATATCAATTGTTAAATTCAACTAACTATGTACTAATACATTAGCTCAATAAAATACCATATCTAAATTAACTCAACAATTATCAAAATGTTAATGGACATTGCATGAAACAATTGGTCATTAATGGACATCTCACCTCAGCGAGAGACTGTGACAAAGGGTATTGTGTTCCTTGTGTAGCAGATGGAGTTGTTCCGAGGTTGTATGCGGGTGTCGAGACATGTTGACTTGTAATTGGATATCACAGTGAGAAGGTTCGTATATTTCAACTTTTTTTGTCATTACTATAAGGCCAAGGGAACGGAGGGTAAGTCCTATGCGCAGAACAAGAGAAAAGTGCTGAGGAAGGTATAATTAAAACACAAATGAGGTGGGTGCTATAACCAAGAAGTGCAAATATTTTAGTGGAAAAATGGTGGTGGCTGCTAAACTTACTGGAGGAAGGATAAAACTAGTCATAATTACTAGTTTTAACTGTGTTTATATCTATCTATCTATCTATCTATCTATATATATATATATATATATATAGTTGATTTTATATAATACACTATTTTATGTTTCAAAGGGCAGGCTCAAGAGGCACTTTGTTAATGTGTTTTGGCATTTAGTTGAGGGTGCTTAACTAAGAGGCAATGTATAACTACATACACTTGTGATGAAATTTTGATTATATTCATGGACATGATTGTGATGAAATTTTGAGAAACCAATTTACTAAATTTTTATGCATTTTTTCTATTCATGCTTGTGCACATGCATTTCATATTGTTATGGCCATTTTCGAGGAAACTTATTCAATTATTATCATGGGGAAATGTCCTCGGAGGGTTGGCAATTTGAGTTTCAGGTGGATGGATACATTGTATAAAGGGAGGAGTTCTAAATTTTTCAATTTTTGGTTGCATTAGGAATTTTTGAGTTCTTGAAAATGAATTCATTGTAGTTATTCACTCATCTTGGTTGAGGGAGATGTGAATTTGATTAGTGACTCAGTTATTTCCAATTTGCTAAATAATACAAAATTTGGTTGTTTTATTCTATTAAAAAACAATATTCTAGGTTTAAAATTGACAAAAAAGAATGCTTTGGGTGATTGAATTACCTGGTTAGATGATAATTCAATAGTGGAATTTACTCCCCTCCTACTAAATCAGCTCCTCCAACAATCCCAAGCACCCAATTCACTCCAAAATGCTCCAAATCATTGTTGATTTCGCGTTCCTGATGGGTAGCATAGGCCGCGGGTTTTGGGCCTGTCTATATAAATTAATTTTAGTTTTCCAAATTGCGTATGGATTTTGTAGTTATATAACGCGTACGCAATATGGTTTCCTATCCTACATGTCCCATGACATGTCAAGCTCAGGTTGAACCATAGCAAGTGCTATGTAGCAGAAACGCGTTGTATTTTTTGGTAACGTGATCGTGTTTTTGAAAACTAGGATTACATCTAAAAGGTCCCTCATCTTCTTGCACTGAAACTTTAGCAGAATGGAAGGTAGACTTTGAGGCAGTTTAGGCATACTTTTAGGCACTACTTTGGCCGTCAACAAAGGTCCAAGCCTCTCATGTACATGCTTGCTGGCTAAATAAAAAATAAACCAGCATTAAAAACAGACCAACATTAAAGAAAGACATAACATAAGAATTATTTAACACTGACATGGATGATATTCATTAACTAATATAAGTGGCACCAGGAACATAGGAAAATTCAATGCTAGTTGTGCCCTTTCCAATGTTTAATCTTCCACCTATTGCTTTTCTTATATTTTGATAGCCAACATGCAAAAAATAACTTCTTACAAATCTTTGTTATCGCTACAATTTGGAAATTACTTGGTTAGGTTCTAGTTATTTTCTAATATAGGTTTTTATAATAAAAAACAAGCAAAAAACAATATTAATTGCTACTATATAAAATAAATAATGAATGTTGATGTCTCTATTCAATCGCAAAGTGCGATTCAACTTACATATACCACCTAAGACTAGCCCTTCAACTAGCAGCTAACAAATGTTGTTTATTCCACGACAACACCCACCCTGCTCACCCTGATAGATCAATAGATTTTTTTTGTTTCCTTCTTAAACTGTACAATAATAAAATGCAAATAAGCATAAAAATATTAAAAGCATGCATTTATCTCTCTATAAAACCGTTGTAATTAGTCACTCAGATACAAGTAAAATTCCATTAACAAGAGAGCGCGTGAGCCACCATTATTGGAGCGAAGCTATATAATAAAAGAGCTAAGCTATATAATAAATATAAAACCTGAAAGAAGAAATCCATAACATTTGGCAGTCCCGGGGCTAGGTGTTTGTGATTCAATATCAGAAATCCAACATTTGGCAGTCCTGGGGCTAGGCTTCTGTGATTCAATATCAGAAATCCATAACATTTGGAATTCCAGGGGCTAGGCGTCTGTGATTCAATATCTATTCGATTTCGAAGTTTAGAATAGGTTGGTTTTAAGTTAACCAACTCAAAAACTCATGAAAATTGTACCCATGGAGTCTATTTTCCTAATGGGTAGGCTATTCCATCATTTTGCAGAGCTTAGCACACCATGAATATGCTTTCTCTGAGGTGATTTGCAGTTTTCTAATCAATTTTTGTAGCTACATCAATTCACTCTAAATTTGTAGTGGCGTTATTTATGATTTTGCAGTGAGTTTATATTTCAACAAATTTATAGGTTTGGATTAGATCTGTTAAAAAAATTCTCCATGAGTTTTCCTCCAGAGCAATCCAAGTTGAGCTAAGCTACGAAGTTTGGCGTTCAACAAATTTATAGGTTTGAATTAGATCTGTTAAATAAATTTTCTATGAGTTTTCCTCCAAAGTAATCCCATATGAGCTGAGCTACGAAGTTTGGCATTTGTGAGGACACAGCTAGAGATTTGATAGGTCACCGAGCCAAAGATTCAATCGAAATAGTGATTCTTTGGCCAGGATTTCTTATCCAACCCTCGAGTTTAAGGAATATCATTAGGTTTGACCTCTTATGCTTGCCGTGACTAAGGGAAGCAGCTAGCATCCACGAGTGTTAAGTTGTTCCAAGAGAAATAATGGATGCAGCAACCGACATCCACGAGTGCGAAACTGCTCCAAGAAACGATGGATGCTTCTTCCTCGACCAGGAGTTTGAGGCGTTAAATTTGGGTTAAGTTGTTAAATTCATGTTAAAACCAGAGTCAAGAGTAGGACAACATGGGGAACCTCCTGATAGGTCGTCGAAAAACGATGAGTCGAGGACAAAGCCTACAGAGAGGAACAACCCCTTAATGAAGGTATTATTGGCATTGAAGAGTCTTTAAGTGAAGAAGATACGAAATCTAAAAGAATAATACACCTCGTGTCACTCTAAACAATTATTACACCAAAGGTGGTATTTAAGGGGTTGTTCCTCTCTGTAGAGTGACACGAGGTGTATTATTCTTTTAGATTCCGTATCTTCTTCACTTAAAGACTCTTCAATGCCAATCATACCTTCATTCTTCAAACTAGGATGTAACTTTCTTTTCATATTCATTTGATACATATTGGAAGCCCTTGTCTTATGTCGTTGTTTGACAGCTTCAAAATTTTGAGAATGGGTGTAAATATTATTAGGCTTAGGGAGAAATGGCTTTGACATACCTTGTTCCGATTTGCTTTCCATTGGTCTTTCTTCTAGATCATCTACAATATGTTTATCTTGATCATTCTCTGCAACTTTCTTTGTATCATGCTTTTACTTTGAGTGTGATATTTCAATGTCTTGTCGTGTTTCGACCTTGGCTTTCCTTTTATATCCCTTATGTTGTTTAACAGTTCCCTAACTATCCCAACTCTGATTTCTAGAGCCAGAGATTGTTTTTTTTGGTGTTGGAGGATCCGGTGTTCCTAACAGTCCTGATCCTGGAAATCAACCCCCTACAGGTGGATATTTTGGTGGTTCTTCATCACAACAACATGTCTATCAGTATACTTACAGTCCTACTGGTACTTATATGCTCTATCAATACTACCAGTACGTACAACCTAATCGCCAGTTACATTTCCTATCAACTTTGGACTTGCTTGATTTGTCCAAGTTGATTAATGATCCCATTCGACATAACCCCTCGTGGCCTCCCATTCTGGTAAAGTTACCATTGGACATCCCAAAATTCGATGGGAAGCAGGGAGATGATCCCAAAAACCATGTCATGAATTTCCATTTGTGGTGTTCCTCAAACTCCCTAATGGAGGATTCAATTCATTTAAGACTCTTCCAGTGAACTTTGATCGATACCGCCGCGAAATGGTACATTGAACTTCCGCAACATTTGTTTGTGGATTTTGGTTCTTTGGAAACTATATTTCTTACACACTTTTAGCTTCCTATCCACTATGAAATGGGTACCAATCTCTTAACTTATCTGCGTCAGAACACCTCCACCCACATATCAGATCAATTGTTAGCTAATTGGTTTACTAAATCTTTGTTGCCTCCAATCGCCCAATATGTGGCTATGGGCGGTGTCGTTACCAAATATCAAGCCATTTGTCGAGCCCAATATCTAGACTTGGTATATTCCCAGTCCGGAACGTTGTATGACTTGATCCCTCAAGCTCCTCGCCCAAGCACAGATCCTTTCAAGCCACCAGCAGAAACCCTCGTTGATGGGATTGTTGGTTCAATCCAGTCCCCGCCATCAGCAAAACCTTCCAAGCAACCCCAAACTTCCACCCCTACTCCTTCAACTCCTAAGGTTTCCACCGAGATGAATTCCATTCAAAGTACACAAACGCCTGTCAACAATAAAAAGAAAGGTAAATCCAAAAACAAAAAACCTAGAAACCCACAGGAGAATCCAAAACCAACCATCAATGAGAATGATAAAGGGAAAAGAAAGGAGAAATATCCATGTCTACTATGTGGAGGTGACCACTTCATGAAAGAGTGTCCTCGTCGTGAAGAAATCACTCAATTTTTAAAAACTAATCTCATGCCAACATTTCTCACGGATCATTTTCCCTCTCTACAATAGCTGATAGACCACATGTCTAATTAGGGAAATTCTAGTTCGTCAGAGGAAATTCGCATTAATTTGAAAACTCGAATTCAGAGTTATTCAGAGTTATGACAAACCCATAGACAAGAAAGAAGATAATTCTTCTTCAGGAAAAGCTCCCTCTACTGGTTCTCCTGAATCCTCATCTACTGGTCCCCTAACCATCGAGAAACCTAATCTCGACATGGTTTTGCGCCCACCCAAGAGTACTCTTAGGAATGTTGTTTTTAACCCTAGTGCCCGAGCTACTCAGTTTTATAATGTAGTTGAAGATATTGCTTAGGCACCATGTGCAATGTCTACCTTGGAAGTACTCCAAAGTTGTCCAACGCAATGCAAAAACTTGTTAACCGTGTTAGGATATTTAGACCCAGACAACACTAATTTGATTCACTTTAATGTCGAGAACTATAAGTCTAGACTACCTCACAAAATCGCTTTCCAAATCATAACGAAAGTAGTCGGAAATAAGGTCTTTAGAACTGTCTTAGACGAAGGAGCTTCAACTTTGGTTGTGTCCCTATCTTGTTGGAAAGCTATTGGCTCTCTCGAGCTTGTAACATCACTAATGACTTTGAAAGCCTTTGATGGACGAGGTTTCCAACCCCATGGTCTCATACCAACCCTTTAAGTCAAGCTTGTGGGAAAAATCATTTACATCCAAGTGGAAGTAGTAGATGTCCCGTTAGAGTACAACCTCCTATTAGGAATAAATTGGTTTTACGCCATGACTGCTGTTGCTTCCATGGTATTTCGAACTGTCCAATTTTCGCATCTAGGGAGGATTATAACCATTGACCAGCCTGATTTCTATATGTTGGATTTTACCAGCCCTATGGCTAATAACATCCCTATGTTAGGTCAGTTCCCTCCTCCTTACTAGTCGACTGGGGTAGGCATGCTGAAGGATTCTTCCCTTATGGGTATTTTTCCGCCTAACCCTCCTAACATAGAAACGACGACAGTAAATATGATTTCTTCGTTTGATTATGATCCAAAGGGAAAACAAATTGTTGAGTCCACATGAAGCAATGTACAATGTTATCCAAACCCTTTCCGATGGCCACACTAATGACCTTCATCTGGTGGCTTCGGACCCTTACCACCTGCCCTACTGGTTAGAACCCTCTCTTCCTACTCTGGATTATCTCTCCCAGACTTTTTCTTCTGATGAGTCCATTATGGAGATTATGAGTACGAATGAAACTATATGGGATTATCATGATCATAGATCCTCGTTCCTCCCCAATACCAGTTCAGTAGACCATGATTTTGCATCCCTTTTTACTACTGATATTGTCAAAACACCTCAAACTCCTATATTGTTGTAGAACACATATTCTGAAGGAAACCTATGCAACATTACTCAAACAAATCCAATTGACATATCAGCCAAACCTGATACTCTTGAGCATGTCCATGTTGGGAAGAACTACTCAGCAGAAGAATCTAAAGCATACAGAGCAATTTTCAAATAATTCTGAGATGTCTTTGCCTGGTCCTACGAAGAAATGTCGGGGATAGACCCATCCATTATGGTTCACAAATTAAAAACCTATCCACCTGCAAAAACTGTCAGGCAAAAACTGAGACAAGTCCATCCACGGAAAGCCACAACTATCAAAGCTGAAATAGAAAAGCTTCTAAAAGCAAGGTTTATTTATCCCGTACCCCTGATGGAATGGGTATTGAATATCGTCCCTGTCAATAAAAAGCAGGGCACCATTAGAGTCTGCATCGATTTCAGAGATTTGAACAAAGCTTGTCCCAAAGACAACTTTCCCACTCCCCATATCAACCATATTATCAACAACTATGTCGGAAGTGTCATCTTCTTGTTCATGGATGTATTTTCGAGTTATAATCAGATTGAGATTTTACCCACCGACCAGCACAATACAACATTTATTTGCCCATGGGGAACCTTTGCATACAGGAAGCTACCATTCGAATTGAAAAACACTAGAGCCACTTTCCAGCATGCTATGTCCTATGTGTTTCTTGATATAAAACATATTGTAGAACCATACCTTCACAACCTCCCAGCTCATTCACAGCGACGGGAGGACCACCCTGGTCATATTAGAGACATTTTCCTGAGATGTCGTCATTATAACATACGGCTCAATCCTCATAAATGTGTTTTTTGCGTTGAGATGGGATGCCTGTTAGGTTTTGTGATTTCTAAGGATGGAATTCAGATAGATCCATTGAAAATTGCCACTATTCTAGCCCTACCAGCCCCAACCAACCTTCTATAACTCCAAAGTTTGCAAGGGAAGGAAAACTTCCTCCGCCGTTTCATTTGCAATTTTGCAGAGAAAACACATGGTTATATGCGTCTCCTTAAGAAGGACACTCCATTCTTTTGGGAAGACCAAGCCCAACGAGCCTTTGATAATCTCAAACATGCTCTGACTCACTCACCCGTGATACAACCCCCAGATTATTCAAAGGATTTTCTCTTATACATTGCTTCCTCCACTACTACCATCGCCATGGTTTTGGTGTAGGAGAATCCCGACGGTCAGGAGCAGGAGATCTACTATGCTAGTAAGAATCTTATGGATTCCAAAACTCGATACTCACGCATGGAGAAATTAGCATTGGCCACTGTCATTGATGTTCAGAAATTTCGTCACCACATTTTGCTCCACACAACCACCGTATTAGCATACAAGAACCCTATGTATTACATCCTCACTCGTTAGGTGCTCGGGGGCAAGGATTCCCAATGGATAGTCATCCTACAAGAGTTTGATCTAGAATTTGCCAAAGCTACGTCAAAGAAATCCTTGGTCTTTGTTGAGCTCATATGTGATCTTCCCTGTACTTCGATGAAATCTAAGCCCAGTGATTCATTCCCAGATGAATTCCTATTTCTAATAAGCACTACTAAGCCATGGTATGGAGATTTTCTCATTTATCTCGAGACATAGAGATTTCGTCCCACTCTACCCCGTGACAATCATCACCGTATTCATCACCACACAAAATACTACCTCATCTTGAATGACAGTTTGTATAGATGTGGTATTGATTTTGTCCTCCGGCGATGCCTTACCCACGAGGAAGCTGAACAAGTTTTGAATGACTGCCACTCTGGAGCATGTGGCAATCATATATCTGGGATGACTATAGCCCAGAAAATCCTTCACGCTGGTTTTTTCTGGCCTTCAATCTTTAAAGATTGTCACGAGGCTATTAAGAAATGCCCACCCTGTCAACATTTCTATCCGAAAAATCACACCCACCCTGCTCCATTACATCCTGTCATTGCCATTGGCCCTTTAACCAAATGGGAGATCAATTACATGCATTGTAAGCCTACCTCAATCGAGGGGCATGGTTACATCATTGTAGCCATTGATTATTTTACAAAATGGGCTGAGGCCATGCCTACATATGCAGAGGACGGTAAGACTTCCACTCTCTTCCCGTTCAATCATGTGATAGCAAGATTTGGAGTCCCGCAGTCCATAGTTACAAATCACAGATCACATTTCCATAATCAAATGATGGAGGAACTAAGTGCCAAGCTAGGTTTTCGTCATGAAAACTCAACACCTTATTATCCATGAGCTAATGGTCAATTCGAGGCCATTAACAAATTTTTGAAAACAATGCTACGTCGGATGGTTGGAGACCATAAATCCAACTGGCACCATATTCTTTTCTCCACTCTTTGGGCTTACAGGACTTTGGTAAAAACAACTACTGGTTTCACATCCTTCCAGCTTGTCTATGGACTAGAAGCTGTCTTTCCTATTCAATGTCAAATTCCATCCTTGAAACTTGTCGTCGAACTTCTCCCAGACACTTCCTCAGAGGAAGAAAGAATTCTCTACTTGAACAACCTCAACGAAACTAGAAGAGGTGTTTCCTTAGCTAATGAGGCACACGAGAAACGTGTCAAGGTGCAGTATGACAAGTCTGTCCAACCTCATGCCTTTAACAAAGGTGACCTAGTTTTAACCTATGATCAAAGATATGACAAACTAGGGAAAGGGAAGTTCGAATCCATGTGGTATGGTCCTTTCGTTATTTGCAAAGTTTTAGAGAAAGGGGCCTACGAGCTCATGGACTATGATGGAATCCCCTTAGGACAACCTCACAATGGGTTGTACATGAAGAGGTACTATTCCTAGATATTTCTTGTATAGTACCTTGTATATATGTATATTACTTGACTTTTTAGTGTGCTTAAGTATTTTCAATATGGTTTTGATTTTAGTGTCTGTATCTGTTTATACCATGTTTTGGTCATGCATAGTAGATGGCTTTCTATGACTTCACTGATGGTGCTTGCTGCCACACCTTTAATATTGCCTCAGCTGCTTGGGTTCTCTATTCCCCATCTTACAATTTGGTCATTTCAGGAGCGGTTTGTATTGGCCCTGCTACCAACAATATCGTCGAGTATTGAGCAGTCATAGGTCTTCTGACTGAAGCTGCCTCCCAAGATGTTTGTAACCTGGTAGTCTTGATGGACTCACAACTAGTGGTTTGTCATTTAAACCATGTCTATACCATTAGGAATCCCGTGCTTCTCTATCTCTTCCGGAGGGTATGTTTATTGGAGAGGTCATTTGAAGCTATTACCTATAGGCATATCCCTAGAGAAGATAATTCAGTTGCCGACTCATTGGAAAATTATATCCTAGATTGGCATATTGCCCATTTATGAAGTGGAAATCAAACATGGTTCACTGTAAATAAACTATAAAAGACACATAAAAATCATATAGATACATTCACCATTTGAGACATATAGACACCAAAAGTAGAAGTCTGTATATATATATATATATATATAAACATGTTTTACAAAAAATAGGTCACGAGACCTCATTTGAAGCGCTCAGGATTTCAGGAAAAAATCATCATACAAAAATCCTGAAGGTATCTATCTGCTTTTAGTAAATACATCATGCATCCTAGCCTCTATTGCGTAGAGAATATGCACTCTAGATGCTTGATGTACCCCTTGGATCCCTGCCACTCTCTGCATGGTAAATAAAATTGTGCGAAGAGGGCCATCCACCACTGCTTTTATGGGAATTTTCTTCCCCGATGTTCTGATCCTAGGAATACAATGGTGATTTATCAGTTACTGAGTGGTGATGTCCCCTACAAGGGAACCAGTGAAAGAGATGGAAGCACCCCGTCTCGATAGGCCTGTCAGGAAGTATATATCTTCTACTTCAATTGTCAACACATGAGCACCCACCTCAAAATATTATTTCTATGGATTCTACATACGGAGAATATGCTCTAATAAACTCTCATGTGATACCATGCTGGGTGTGCGGAAAAAATTTAGAAGACCATAGTCTCTCAACGCGGATATACAACCCGCGTTTCGTTCAACAAATTCATCATCATTGTCATGTTGCCTCTCTTTCCAAATGACCATTTTTTACCAAGGAAAACCTGCCAAAAACCATCACAAGGCCAATTAGAAACATCATCAACCATTGAAATCATAAAAAATCATCTATTTTGGTGTGTAAATATGTTTTTATTCACCCACGGCCGGCACCGCCTGAGTCCCGTTGAGGACAAGTGGTGGCACCGCCTATGTTAAGTGTTTTAGGCGCGGTTCTAGCAGGGTACCGCTTATCTCGCAAGGGATAAGATCGGTGCCTGTATTCATGGTTTTAGGGATCTCTCAAATAGCCCAAAACACCTCCAAAAATAAATAAATAAGAGCATGAAATGAAAGAGAAAGGTTCAAGCTTTTACCTGGAACTGACGGTGCGTAAATACGACGGTAGATGCTCCCGGAATCACCATCTGAAAATTTGACCAAGAAACTTCTCCAAAGGCTCTTCACTATTGGCAAATGGTAAAATGTTTTGTTTTTTACTATTTACATAACTTTTATAAACATTCTAGGTTTTGGAATGTCATAGTTTTTATTGGAGAGTTTAATAGTTGTTTTTAAGTCGTTGCAGGATAAAGAGCAGTAGCAGTAGAAGTTTTGGGAGTTTGTTTTTTACTTTTTCGTACTACCATAAAATGGAAAAGTCTTTGAGCATTTATTGCGACACTTTGGTCATGCTCTCCAAACTTAGCATCAATGGTCCGAGTTCGTTTCTGATTCTTTTCAGACTCGTAAAATCCCTCATCATGAAAAGAGACCTAGTGGAGTCTTCTTTAAACTCTTTTCGGGCTCCTTAAATACGAAAAGAATTTCGAGTGATCTTGTCTTCTTCACGCTTGTTAAAGCATTTGAAGAGTCGTTCATCTGGAGGTAGGTTATCACTTTTTTCGGTTCAGATGAACTATTTACAAAAAGGACCCTGTGGAGTTTGCTTCCGTGGTCGTTCAGACTCTCTAAACATGAACGATACCGAGTTAAATTTCATTGGACTCATTAAATTAAACATTGAGAGACCCTCTTTTGGGAACGAACCCCTCCTCTCTCAAGTTCGTAAAAAATATCAGTTTGGACTTGTCTTCGGACGAGCTACAACGAGTGTTTGTTACCCTCTCTGAACTTGTAAAAACGAAAAGAGGCACTCATCAATTATAATGGGGAAATTATAGGAAGGGAATCATTTTGCAAATAAATGGAAATTTGTCGTTACCTTTGAACATGGCACTTGTCTGCATATCATTTTAGTCAATTGGGTATTCAGCTGATTTCCATGACGATTCACTCTCATGAGTCATGTCACTCCTTTGAGTCTTTCAAAATAATGCATTGTCCACCTTCGTACTGTGTGTTTTTTTGGTCTAGTCATGCTGCCAAGTCTTTTGTTGTGTCGCTCGAAGTTCAAAGGGATGTTGAAAAAGTTTACCTCTGCAGTCAAAACAATATTTGTGTCAGTACTTTTGAGTTAGTATTATGGTTACCTCATTCACATCATTCTAGAACTTTGTTCCGAGTTTCATGTCGTCAATGTGGGATTCATCATGGCCCTCCTTCGACGAGACTATTCCTGTCAACATCAGCACATCATCCGAGAAATAGTCTTAGAAACAAATTTTAGTACCTTGAGATCTGTATGCCTCAATGACAGATTCTCTCGCTCTCGACATAGGTTCACATAATTGACCTTTGATCGATAGAATCGACTGGGTGTTTGACATCAAGACATCTATTCACACTCAATAGATTGTACTAGGGTACCTTAGGAATCATTGACATCAATGGTGATCTCCCTTGCACTTGTTAACGGTTCACATCATTGGCTAGTAATCAAGTGGTTTCTACCATGTTCGACTTTAGAATATTGTAATCACATGGATAGAATCGTACTTTGTGGAAAACGAGACGAAGACCCTGGGGACTTGTTTAGCACTCATTGCTTTCCCCAGGTTGCGATGGAGTTTTGTATATCAAGCATGGATCCACATTTGTATGGTCATGGCTATGCTCAAATTTGCATCTGTATGACATAGATCTGCATTGAATTTCTGGCATCTATGTCCAAGTTTGAGTCCTCTATCACATGGATCTACGTTGTATTCTAGTAGCCATGGTTGTTTATTCCTCTCATGGATCTGCCTTGTGTTGGTCTGCAGCGATGCGTTGGTTACATTTGTCTATGAGTCAAAAATATTGATATATTGCAGATGCCTACTCGTTGACACTCTCCAATCAAGCTGACTCTTACCTCGAAGTGACAACTTGTTCTCTCAAAGCTCTCGCTTATCGTATCCCTCTAAGCCTCATGCTTTGGGGGGAATTCTGTTATACCCAAATCCTATCACCAACATGTGATGAGACCCTTAACACCTATGTTTTCCCTAAATCCCAAACTTGGATTGGAAAACATGCTCTTGATATCACTTCTACATAAAAAACCCCAACACCGCGCTTTCCCTTTAGCTGATGAGCGATACCTTGTTCAGCACCGCCTAATTCTTGTTATAGAAAAGCGGTGCCATCGCGTCTATGCTTTGTTCTTAAAGCGGTTCTCACCTAAACCACTCTGTCATAAAGGAACAAAAGCGGTACCCTTGGTAAAATTGGAAAAAAAAGAGGATTCTTGGGCTCTCTAGAACATGAGCCTTGTGTCCTCCCTTATCCCTATCAATTTGGGTTGGTTGGAGTCAATATCCTTCTTGGTAGGATCTTATGGCCACCTGACCCACAATTCTCTCAACTATCCCTATCCATTGAGCCCTATAAATACAAGATCGTGTCCCATAGTTGAGGGGTAGAACTGAATGGTAATGTTATGCTGTTGAATTGACTATCTAGCCCAATCCATTGGAGAGCACAAGAGAGCAAGTTGGAGCTATCGGGGATGAGGTGTTTGTCTTTTGGAGGAGTTTGTCAACACTAAGGTAATGGTTGTAAGCTTCTCCATTCATTTCTTAATGCAAAGTTGATTTCCGTCCCACATATCTGTTGTATTGATCTCGCATGTATATGTTAGTGGATTCCTTAGCCACTAGTATGGATGTATAAATAATGTTCTGGTAGCTTTGATGTTCTTCTTTGTTTGACATGTTCTGCAAGTACACAAGTTCATCATCAAAGCATTATTCCAGGTGTTTATAACATTTAGGGAAGTTATTCATCCTTTGTCGTTCACTTATTTTTTTTGGATCTGAACCATTCAGACCAAAGGAACAGCTTCTATCCGCAGAAGGTGCAATATTCCTAACAATAGGTGTGAGGTCCTCAAGGATAAATACTTGAAGAAAAATTATGTGGTAGATTGGATAAGAATTCCTGGTAATACCTTTTCAAATGCTTCTATTGTTTGGAGGGGTTTGGTTAAATCCTTCCCTTGGATGGGTCTTGGTTATCTTGGAGGGTTGGTAATGGTCTGCAAGTTTGTCTGGGAGTGGATCCTTTTGTGGGGGGTGAAGGATTTATAGATTTTTAGAACATTTGCTGATGTATTTACCTAAACATGATATTCGGGGTTTTCTCATGTTAAAAGGGTCAAGAAATTTGATACTTCTTATTCTTATTGCCTACTAACTAAAGACTTGGGGTTAGTGGGTGACTTGGTAGAGGTATGGAACACATTCATTTATGATTTGAATCAATATGGAATTACACTCTATGATGGTTATGATGTCTTTGTTTGGGCATGGAATGGTTATGATGGGAGGATTACTACAAAACTTGCTATGATGTTATTTTTACAGGTTATGTTTATGTGGCAGGAAAATGGTGGCATAATAATTTATGGAAATGGCATGTTCCCCTTAAATTCAAGTGCTTTATCTGGTTATGTCTTGAAAACAAAATTTTATCCTCGGAAAATATCCTAGAAAGAGGATTTGTAGGTCCTGGTATATGAAGTTTGTGTAGAAAGGATGATGAATCGACTTCTCATTTATTTGTTTGTTTCTCAATAAGGTTTGGATTATGGTCTGTAGGAGTCTTAATTGTTTTGGTAGTTGGGAAGCTTATTCTTTTGAGCAATGTATATAAGTTTGGTTTAATAATTCCAAACAGTATAAATAGCTTCCTCTATTTGTTATTTGGGGCATTTGGAAGGAAAAAAACTTGGTAATTTTTGAAGACATTAATCCAAACGTTTATCAGTCAATACCAAAATTGCAGGTTATTTCCTCGGTTTTTAAGGAAGATAAACTCAAAGGAAAAAGGTGCCTTGCTTTGCTTGGTTTTGATGAAGAACTATCTATTGGTTATTTTGATGGAGCAACTTCAAATGGTTTATGTGGTAGTGTACTGTATTTAAAGATAAATTACAAACATTTATTCCATCTTTGGATGGGTTGTGGCAATGGGAATAATACTAAAGATGAATTATTGGCACTTTCAGATATTCTCTGGTTTGTTAATTATAAAGGTATTGTTCATCTTCGGGTAGTTAGTGATTCTAAAGTGATCATGGAATGGGTAGTTGGAAAATCAAGGCTACATGTCTTTAGCGTGGGTCATTGGTGTTCACAAATTATGGAATTAAAAAATAAGTTCTCTCATATCTATCGACAACTCAATCTGGTTGCAGACATTTTTTTTTAAGAGAATTGTGGATCCTATGACTGGTGAGATTTATATATTTATTTTGAAGAATTAATAGACAATTTTGTAAGCTCCAAAGGATTCCATTATGTCTTTTTTAAGATTGTCTGATCTGATTTTTTCAAATAACATTTTATTTGGTTTTATGTGGTGTCCAAAGAAAATAGTTTTTTCTAACGGTTTCAACAAAACCTTTTGGAATATTGTAGGACGATGCCTACAAACTACTTAAAACAGGTTTACATTGAATATGAAAATGCATGCATGCCAATGTTGATCCACATAATACCTAGGATCCATTGTACTAGACCACTCACATCAATATATGAGGAAGATCTGGGATTCCACCCTGGCATGATCGCTCCTCCACTGATTTTATAATAGTTACCATGGGAGGAGTTGGAGGAACTAACACCCTAAGCCTATTCAGGAGCATGTCCACCTTAATGTTCAGCTGGTTGATATCCGGAGTTACAATTTCTCTCCATTGGTCCATTCTCCCCGTCGCTTCATCCATTGCTTGTGTGTCCCATGTTGCTCGTCCGACGATATTTTTCATGACCTAGAATAGGGCCATGGTCTTCTCATATAGAATAGCCCTGCCTACAGAATGCATAGGTTCAAGTATCCACTCTTCTGCCTTTCGACATTCTTCCTGAAGAATCTCTCCATCAAGCTCAACCCACAACCGTTTTTCTGAGTCATTAACTCTTTGTTGAATTTCGTTGGTGAGCTCGAGCTCATACATCCTTTCCTCCCACAAAGACTTAAATAGAGCTCACGAGACCCTTCTAGAATCCTCCTCTTTACTAACCGATCACTTCCCCTTCCCTTTCTGGTTGTCCATAATATCATCACCCCAGTTGTAAAGAACCTTCACAAGATATCACACTCTCCTTGTTCCAGAGACTCTTGTTATAGAAACAACATAATATAGATGGCTAGTGTAGCAACTACCGTCATCCCATGCCTCTCTAAATGATAGGTTCCTAATTAGGGACATCATTTCATCACTGCAAACTATGATTCTGTGGGTGCATTCCGTATTTTGGGTCAAATAACTTTCACACAGGAAACCATATTTTCCTACGTTATCACTCATGCTTATAATCCCTTGAAAAGATGGTGTTCTGGAGTTGTCTTGAGGAAGAATTAAATACCGCATTCCCTTCACATGGAAACTCTCCCATCCATCATTAATTCATGTTCCCATATTAGATATATGGGCCCACCATGTGTCCAATACAGCTTGTGTCATGATTACCCTGCATGTTTTGAGTTGTGAGGTTTACAAAGCTAGCTCGCCATGTCTCATCGGTCACCTCACTCCACTCTTTAGCTTTGACAACTCGACGTGTTTCCATACCCAAGTTCGCCAGTTGGTCATCCACCTTATTCCGTTGACGTCGAACATGATTGAATATAGTTTCCAACCCTTCACGCAAGGCCCCCTCGAGGTGAACATACAGGAATCCAGGAGGTGGTCTCGTCTTCTAACTCGCACAGGAAGCACTGGTAAGGTCCTACCATCCATCTTTTCATGAGATTTTCTCCTATTAATATTATGTTTCTCATCACAAGCCAGCTGAAGATAGTGATCTTGGGCCACAATTTTATTTTCCACAGATTTCCCCATTTTTTTTGTCGATTGGATATCAACTCCAATCAGGATATTGCATGCTTCTTTTGTAGTGAAGGAACCATTTTGACTATAGCCCCATCAGAGCTTGTCGTTCCCTAAATGATTTTTTATCTGTCTATTATCCAAGGTTTCCTCCAGTGTTTCCACCTCCTCCCGTGGGCCTAAGCATTCCCACCACTCACTGCCATCCCATATACAGAAGTCTTGATCATTTGTTGGATTTTTCCATATGTCTCTTACCCTGACAAATCCTTGGGAGATACAAGCTTCCTTTGTCCCTTGGAACTCCCCACAGTGCCCAAGTGGGGATAATTATTTCTAGGAGTCTTCCTAAACTAGGGTTGTCTAATCATTCTAAACTTCCCAGAAGCTATGGTCTTGGGACAAACTCTTCCCTCGCCAATTCGTTCGCCATATATGAGATCCTGGGATATCTTCTGAGAAATGGATGAGCTCTTTTCTGTCCCACCCCTCCGCATATTTGATATGCCAGACTTCCTCCCATGGTTCTTTGCCATGGGCCACCCATATCCACCATATCTTGGTACCACTTACCACACTATCATTGTTAGGGTCTTTGAGGCCTAAACCTCCATGGTGCTTGGGGGTACAAATCACTTCTGGGTGATTCCATGAAGTTGGGTGTAACAAACTTAAATAATAACAACAAACAAACAAACAATATATATATATATATATATATATATATATATATATATTATTAATTATTAATATATACTGATATTAATAATTAATAATTAATAAATGGTTATTAGGAAACTATTCTAAAACAACGCATCCTTTCATGGATGGTATCCAAAGTGCCTTTACAATTAATATATATATGGCACTCACTTTCATTCATCTTTAATATTTATTTAATATTTTCAATATGGAATTATTTTCCATTGGTTAATTATTCAATTGAGTAACCATTGAGAATATCCAGAAATGAATATTATATTTCCCTTCGTAGGGCTTCTGTTGATCTCCGGCTTGTGGCCAAAATGTTCAAGGTTTCCTTGAATTTAAGTCTTTGACCTCACAGTGGATTTTAGCCATCCATATTCAGAGTTTCTGTGGTAAAAATTGGTTTTTGACAAAAAATTGGCCTTTGGCCATTTGAATTTCAATGAAGAAGTATTAATTCCACTCCAAATATGAAGCAAGAGAGGGAAAAATGAAAAAAAAAAATTATCAACAAAAGAGGGAAAAATGAAGAATAAAAAAAAAAATTATCAATAAAGAAATAAAAGGGGAAAAGTTAAAAAACAAAGTGAAATAGCTCATAGTTTTACGAAATAGCCCATGGTTTTACTTACAATATTTAAATTATAAACGAGTTTTATAAAATATGCTTTGAGGACAAAGCATCATGAATGAGAAGGCAATGTAACAAACTTAAATAATAACAACAAACAATATATAAATATATATATTAAATATCAATATTAATTATTAATATTAATATATATTGATATTAATAATTAATAAGTGGTTATTATTAAACTATTCTAAAATGAGGCATCCTTTCATGGATGGTATCCAAAGTGCATTTACAATTAATATATATATGGCACTCACTTTGTAATCTTTTATCATCATTCATCTTTAATATTTATTTAATATTTTCAATATAGAATTATTTTCCATTGGTTGATTATTCAACTGAGTAATCATTGAGACTATCCGGATACGGATATAAGTTTGAGAATTTACTGTAAAATGGTTTTTTACCGTTACAGTGGATAACACTTTTTGGCAATGAAAACCTAATTGTTTACTCATGTTCTAGATAGAAGCCCTCGAAACTCATATATTCCATGTGAATTTCGACTTATAGTAAAAAAAAAATTGTAGAATATTATGTTGGCTTCCCAATGATATATTTTTTTAAATATTTTGATGTCATTTAATGTGTGAAATTTCGCATTTAATGAACTATGTGACCTTAAAAATTTGAAGAAGTTAATAAGTGCCTCATGTCCCACCCCAATAATTCAATCTTACATTAATAATTTAAAAATATATATATATGAGCATGATCTACACAAAATGCAGTCTGGTCTGCATATTTTTTTGTTAATTTATTTTGCAATATACAATTATTTAATATTTTTCGAAAGTGACCACATTTGATTTCAGCAGCATTTTGTACACATGTGTGTCCATCCCAGCTTTTTTTTCACTATTTTCAAAAATTCAAAAACCAAAGATACCCTTTTGAATATAACGCATCGATGTGTGGGTTGTGCATTTATAAGAAATTTTTGGATGTGTATTTTTTACCCTGCGGATTTTTCTTTGAGCTACTTCGAAGTTGTTGTTAGGTTTTCTAAGTGTAAGTTTTAGAACGAATTAAAAAAAAACCATATGAATGCCAAAATGCATGCATGCTACCTCAATGGATAGAGGATTCGGTGATGAATCTATCAGTACAAACTCCGCTCAGTTGTGTGCCATTAATGGCAGGGTTTACACCCGTGGAAGACACAGAGAAACATTGATTTTCCTATAAGAGGGATAATTCTCTGTTTTTCAGGCCCTTGATCGAGATCTGGAGCTCGATTGAGGTATTCAAATCCCTCGATCGAGGTTTTAACAAAATATCGATCGAGGGTTTATTAAACCCTTGATCGCGGGTCTAATAAACCCTCGATCGAGCTACCGTTAAACACTTGAAAAATAAAAAATATTTGTACATGACTACCAAGGTTTTATATGCACACTCACCACGTTTATATTTAGTACATCAAATTGAGGAGTTAAATCCTAACCCCCTTGTTCTCAACATCTTGTGGACACTAACTACCATAATCCCTATCTAGAAGATTATGCCCATGCAGGACATTTTAGAAATGGGCTTCAAGGACCCAATTAAGAGAATGGAGGTAAGGAATTTCAACATCATTTGATTCCTATCAGTAATATATCTAATGTATATACAATTGCTTGAACCTAAATACAAATTCAGAAAAATCCATTTTTTATCAAGGAATACCTCATCTAAACACTGCTTTCGAGCTACTAATGACAAGTTTGGGCATAGAGAATCAAATCGATGAGGTGATGGAGGTTATCCTAGTTTCCCTCAGTAGGTTCAAGGAACACATCTTGGTTTCCATTAACACGATTGGAAATATAATATCTAGTGTAGTTATTAGATAATAGAAGATGCATATCTTTGAACTCAAAACTATATTCTTGCAGTTTTGATAAGATGCATATTTTCTTTTGAAAGGAAATCTAGTATGCATTTTCATAAGAACAAAAATGATGATGATGATGCTTAAACCTGCATGTAGAACCAAAGATTAAGAGTTGTTGATTCATATACGAGCATAAAAAACTTGTAAAATTAATGCCTAGCTCTGCAGACATTCCTTAAGATTGGCAGAGGTTGGAAGTAGAGATACTTACATGTTTTCTTTCCAATTCTACCCATTGTATAGATACAGCTATGTCCAGCACAATTTTCCAACAACTTCTCCTCGACCAACTCTGTAAATAAAAAATCTCAGAAATTTAAACAAAAAAAATAGTCATGACATTGCCAGCTTATTCTACCAATAAACCTTTCAACATTTTACCTGGAAACCAAAATTCCCTGGTACAAACCTCCATAGGGCCAAGCGTTTGAGAAATGGATTGTAAAAAGATTTTTAATGTTCATTAAACTACTTATTCATAACAGAAAATAGGGCTAGAATGGAGCAGCAGTGGGGGGGCAGGAATTGAGGATCAGAATTAGAGTTACAGAAATGCAGTGAAAGGTTTTAAATACTAAAAATACTTTTCTCCTTCGTATATAATTTTTAATTTAAAAAAACTACAATTATTTGATATGACTCTGAAAACACTAATTTTTATCTTAATCGTCATGTTCTATTCTACCCTAAGATTTGGGCCTTAAATATTTGTCCTGAAGATCCATATCGTAGGTAGATCGTAGTCTTGATAATCCAGGTCGAGTGGACACAACTCGCCTAAGTTCATCTCATCAACTGAATTGCATACACCATTGCTCTCCTTGGTTCAATGCAAAAAGAAACATATCACTTCAATTGATCCCCAAGGCGATTCCCTCTAGTCTTACAAGTTATGAAAATCATGAGTGGGATCATCCCGCTCTGCTATCCATCTGTCCTGCTAAGTTGTGGTATCTAATACAGTACAAGCAATCTCATAAGTGTTTAGCATAAATCTGTCCTCAGTGGGAAAGAAGAAAAAGAATCCATATCATACACCTGGGAATCCAAATCATCGTAGACCTGAGCTTCCACATGGAGGGGACACAACTCGCCTAAGTTTATCTAATCGACTGAATTCCATGCATCATTGCTTTCCTTTGTTCAATGGAAAAATAAACATAACACTTCAGGTCATCTCAACATGATTTCCAGGGTAATTTGCAACCATAAATCTTCACATAATTTAAAGCCATAAATATTAACATTATTTAAAGCCATAAATATCCCCCCCACATTGAAACATAATTTAAATCCATAAATATCCCCCCTAAATTGAAACATATTTTAAAGCCTTCAATATTTCCACAATTATCATGAACTACATAATTTACATAAATATTTTGTAACATTCTCGGCTAGTTTTTTTAAGAATTCCACCTAAGGCATAAAACGTGTTGCTCCAAGCATTTAATGTTGCAAAGGATATGTGTGCTTGACCTTGGGCTTAAGATAAGGTAGAGGGAAAGAGAGCTATGGGACATTCTCAAAATATTTAACATGCAAACTATCATCATGCTAATATCAATATCAAAGAACAAGTAAGGTTTTGATGACACATAGAATTGAATGAACTTAGTCACAATTCTTACTATTGTAATCTTAGTGTTAGATAGTTGTGTAAAACAAAAAATGAAATTGGATTTGTAAAACAAAAAAAGAAATTGCAAAATTTGTGGATTGTTAACATATCATACATTCAATTATTAATCATGTGGTTTGTACCTATTAAGTATCTATTGCATTAATGGGCCATGAGTTACATATTAAGTGGTTGACAAACCCACAAATATACTCAAATAATAATCAAATATGATATACCATATATATAAAGGCTCATGTCATTGCCTATTACAAGAAAACACATAGCATTACAAATGTTATAATCAAATAATTATGAATCAACGAGTTAAGTACCTTTAGAGAGATGAAAATGTGAGCATGAAAAAAGAAATATAACCTCATTTCCTTGGGTTATATCAATGTCCATTGTTTACTATTCAAAATTGTTATTGTGCCACACATTTGCATTTAATCTTGCTAGTAAATTATGGAATGACATTAGAATTTACATCAATAACATGTGACTAATTGTTTTGGTGTTTCATAATGCTATGAGTGGAGGAAAATAAATAAAGGAAAAGGTGTTATGGCGACTTTGGGATCCGAAAAACAAAAAGTGTGGAAACTAAACATGATACTAATTCTCATTTCGACAAGAATTGAAAATGTTCAATGACATGAATTCAAATGGGGATTCGAAATACAAGGTGTCCAAGCATCTTTTGGGAGACTTCATTAAATGAAACTTTACATGATGCATATGGAAATACAATGTCAAGATCAAGCTATGAGTTCGATCAAGGTCTCTAAAACCATCGATCAAGAGTTTACACGTGTTTTTAAATACCTCTATTGAATGTTTATGCATGGTTAGAGAAAAGCTCGATCGAGCTAGCAGCTCAATCGAGCTTTTCAAACTTTTAACTAAAAAAATATTTGAGTGCCCATATTCATGTGTGTACACGAATATGGACACCCAAAATTTTCTTTAATCAAATTTTTTAAAATATCGTATTGTTCATGGGAACAAAGTCTTCGAATTCAATTAAAATCGAACACATAATTATATGATAATAAAATTTAATAAAAAATAATTTCGACTAGAAGAATGATACTTGTGGGTAATAGTAAATACCTTGAAGAAGAAACAAGTACAAGGATTACTTTTGTCACTTCCTCTAGATTTTATGTGTAAATATTAGTCACGGAGTAATTGGAGTTATAGATTTGATCAATCATATCTATAACTCCAATTACTCTACGACCCATATCTACAAATGAATATAAATGACCCTTTTCATCTATAAACATCTATTATATCTATAACCTGTCTCTAAATTTCTATGCAACAAACGCAATGAATTAAATCATGGTTTGTTGCCTATTTATATTTATAATGATTAGAGATGCTCGATCGAGCTGTTTTTTTAACCCTCGATCAATATTTTTATAAACCCTTAATCGAGGTGTTAAGACCTCGATCGAGGGTTTAGAAAAAGCTCGATTGAGGTATGTTTTTTTTGTTTTTGCCAAAATTGACTTGCTAAAAATTGTAACCCAGTTGCATGGATGCACCCTTCCCAATTCACTAGGTCCCATTTCCGTTTTTCGTTGTTTCCACTCTAGAGAAAACTCCTTTGCATATTCCTAATCTCTTTCAATATCTCTTTCAAGGCCGCCAAGGCGTACAGGAGATAAGTCGACATAGCTTGTAGCACATATTTCAAAAGCACCAATCTGTTGGCCAAATTGAGGGGCCTCAGGGTCCAACTCATCAGGCGTTTTTTCATATTGTCGAGAAGTTCCGTCCAGGAGCCTTTTTTTGCCAGTGAATTCACTAGAGGTGTTCCTAGATATTTGGATGGAAGAGAGTTCTCTTGAAAGCCCAAGATCCGACATATGTTTCGTCTGGTAATCCTAGGCATATTGAATAAGAAAACCTGAGACTTATGATCATTAGTCTGCAGCCGTGAGGATTTTCCAAAGTCCATCGGATTTTTTTAAAACCTCGCGGCATCTTGCACTGAAGGGTGACCCATTAGCATCGTATCATCCACAAATTGTTGGTGTGTTTGTTTGGAGGCCAACGGGTGAATTCTGATCCCTATGATATCGTTACTTTTCCATGAGGCCACAATTGATCTGCCCAAACCCTCCGCCATGAGAATGAAAAGTGAAGGGGATAAAGGATCCCCCTGCCTAATCCCCCCCGATGGTTTGAAAGTGCCAGAGAGGACTCCATTTACTAGAATGGAGAAGAAAGCTGACGTCACTAAGCTCATTATCCAATCAACCCAATCTCTTCTAAACCCAAAAGCTTATAGCATGATTTTGATGAATTGTCAATTAAGGTTGTCGTAAGCTTTGGCTTTGTCGAGCTTCACCATCATACCGTGAATTATTTTAGTTTTTATGGAATGAAGTAATTCATGGACCAAAATGATACCATCTGTTATCTGTCGACCCTCCATGAACCCTGTCTGTTCAAAAGAGATTAGTCCTGGGAGGAGGGGATTTAGTCTATTAGCAATTACCTTGGTAATAATTTTGTAGATGACATTGTAGAGGATTATGGGTCTAAATCTATCCGGAGAGTCATCCCCTCCACATTTTGGAATGATAGTGATAAAGGTTTCATTGAAAGCTGGCAGCGTTCGTTTGGAGACCCTAGAGTCTTCCACAATCCTCCATACTTCCATATTGATTAGGTCCCAGAATTAGCTAAAAAAATTAACGGTGAACCCATCTCGACCCGGGGTAGTTCCTTCCTTCATCTAAAAAAAAACCTCCTCCACCTCAAGGAGGGTTATAGGTTTGATCAGGAGATCATTTTGATCATGGGTGACCAAAGATGGTATAAACCGAGTAATTTGATTAATGTCATCACTCATGTCCTGCCTTGGTTCAAACATTATCTTAGTAAAATAGTGGTTCAAGGATGTCTCTATTCCTTCCTTGGTTTCCACCCATTCTCCTCTAGCATTCGTAATGGAGAAAATTTTATTTTGCATCCTATTTTGGATGACCGAACACTAGAAAAATTTTGTATTTCTCTCTCCTTCTTTTAGCCAACGGTTCCTAGATTTCTGCTTACAAGCTTCTGCAACTCTTTGTTGGTTCGATTTCCTGCCATTCTTCTTTGTGGGTTCTTCCAACTTCTTTTTCGTCTCCTTATGGGAGCCTGAACTTATCTCGAGTTGATTTGAGGACCGAACTCTGAGGATGGCTTCTTTTAGCAGGATTACTTGTTCCTGCAGGACATAGCCATTCCATACATCCGCACAGGCTTGTTCAATCCTGTCTAGATCTAGATCTCTGATGTCCATATCCTCTACTTCCTCCGTTGTTTCTTAATCCTCCTCTTGTTGCTTCCCTTTAATAATATCTTCCTCCATTTGGGTAAGTGTTCCAACTATCTCCTGGGGAATTGGGTCTTGTTGTTTGCCCTTTGATTGTTTCTCCATGGTTTCCTTCGAGAGGTCTTCCAATACCTTGAATCTGTTTGAAACCATTGTCTTTTTTTGCACCTCTTGGTTCTCCTGCTTTCGTCCTCCTCTTTTCCTTGATGGAACCCTTATAAAGCCTTGATCCTTCTTTTATTCTTCCTTCCCTAAAGCAGTCTTTGGGTTGTTCATGGGGAAATTCCTAAATAAATTACCATATTCATGACATCTACGACAACGAAATGGGATCTTCTCATAATCTAGGGTTTGCAACCAATCCTCATCCTCCTATGTCATTCAGATTGCTTCTGGCAGATCTTTGGTCAAATCCATGTAAACACAAATCCTCATGTATGTCATGTATGTTTTAATCCGGGTTTGCTCCAATATTTTCATGAAATTTCCCAAGGAATTCCCCGGGTCCTTCAATATTTCTGGATCCCAATATTTCCCCGACAGAGAGTACAACCTGATCCACATGAGTGCCACTCTCGTGTCTTCTTTGTCCCGGCAAAACTTCTCCTTTGAGGGTCTTAGAAAAAGGCCCGCCGAATAAAAAAATATGACCCCCCATCCAAGACTCTATTCCTGTCTTCTAGGTTAATGAAGGAAATGGTGAAGAAATCCCTAAATCCTAGTTGAAGGTCATAATTCCCCTTAGGCTTCCAAGAAGAGTTGATCCACCAAACTAGGGCTTTTTATGATGGCTGCATTCCAACGAACTTCCCAATCAACGCATGGTCCAACATATACTGGATCTTTTCCTTGATCTTTGACGATCTAACCTGCATGGTCGGAATCAGGGTTGCTTTGGGCATGCACTGCTCTGGCTTCTTAACCATCGATTTTTCAGTCTGATTCAAATCTAGATTGATCGAGATGTCCTCGATCTTCAGCCATGTTGAATCGGTAACTAGGGAGGCTCCTCGGCCTTCCCACTGCCTTCTATCATACTTCCATCAAACTTCCTTCCTCCCATAAACCTCGACTGTTCCTTCCTCCTTCAGTCACCGGAGGCAATCTGATATTCGACCTCTTAAAAAAGTGAAAGTTACTTACTCACTCAATGAAAAGAAGCGATTTTGATACACCTTGTTATCTTTTATTCAACAAATTAGGTTTTCTCCTTTAAAAAAAAATGAAAAATAACAACAAATACCAAAAATACCATATATGTATTGAAATTGGTGCAATTGAAAAAGACTTACTTTTTACTATTCTAACTAAAGTGTTAACATTAAATTAAGTATGAAAGATGAATAGGCATCAAACACGTGTCACCCTTGATAGGAGGAAATACCGACCACTATTTTACAACGGCTATATTATCGCATATTCGAAAGGGCGTTTGATTTCCATTTTGGGGCGTAATTGTCAAACATGTCCTTAAAGTACTTAAAAGTTGCAAAACTTTTAAGTAAGCACGTCTAGGTCAGTTGGTAGAGCGCAAGGCTCTTAACCTTGTGCTCGTGGGTTCGGGCCCCACGGTTGGACGTGTTTGGAATTTTGTTCACAATTTGGTTATGGGTATAATAAAAATATAGAACGACCAACGATGTCAGCGTTTGTAACAAACTGGATGTGCTTAATGTCATCACAGCCCGCATATTCTAGTTATTCTGTCTTTGTTTGTATATCTAAAGATATTCACGCTGTGGATTAACTGCGCGCCTTGTCTCGCAAATCATAGGCTTTGTCTCATTAAAAAAAAATGTAAAATTTAAATTGTATATGCATAGAATACTCGCAAATCATAGCTTTTGTCTCATAAAAAAAAGTGCAAATTTAAATTCTATATGAATAGAACACTGGCAAATCATAGGTTTTGTCTCATAAAAAAGAAGGGTAAATTTAAATAGTATGTTTGAGTTTAAGTAAGACAAAAAAATCATAATTAGAACACTGGCAAATCATAGGTTTTGTCTCATAAAAAAGAAGGGTAAATTTAAATAGTATGTTTGAGTTTAAGTAAGACAAAAAAATCATAATTAGATTTAGTTTTTACTTCTTGGATTTTAGAAGAATGTTTTTTTTTAAATTTAAATAGTATGTAAAATTTAAATTGTCATAGGTTTTGTTTCATAAAAAAAAAGTGCAAATTTAAATTCTATATGATTAGAACACTCGCAAATCATAGGTTTTGTCTCATAAAAAAAAAGGGTAAATTTAAATAGTATGTTTGAGTTTAAGTAAGACAAAAAAATCATAATTAGATTTAGTTTTTACTTCTTGGATTTTAGAAGAATGTTTTTTTTAAATTTAAATAGTATGTTTGAGTTTAAGTAGGACAAAGATATCATAATTAGATTTAGTTTTTACTTCTTGGATTTTAGAAGAATGTTTCTTTTAAAGTAGTCTTTAGACTTTAATCCTGAATAATAAAGGGGTGGAAGGGTGGGAGGTTTCTCTCATATATATATATCATTGGTGAAAAACTCCTCGCTCTTCACCAATGGATCCAACCCCTTTGGGAAAAAGTTTTCAAAAGTTAT
>LPNX010701044.1:254937-333277 GCA_001517045.1 Pseudotsuga menziesii
AAAGGGGTTGGATCCATTGGTGAAGAGCGAGGTGTTTTTCACAAATGGGCAAGGTTCAATTCCAATGAGGGACGAACCTGGAGCCATGGGAACACCTTAAGGTAGTGGTCGAATGTGTGATTCCACCCAAAGAGATTGTATTAAGTGATATCATGACCCATGGATCAAATCCCACCCCCATGTCCTCCTAACATGTAAGATCTACTAGTGTAGAACTAGATATTGCGAACATGCCTAAAAAACCCTACTCGCGAGCCAAAAGAACCTACCGCTTCTGCCACCCCGCGTGGCTAGTAATACCCAACCACAAGATGGATTTAACTTAATCAATAGATGATTTAAAGGTGAAGCAAAAACCCTATAACATCTAGTCCCTCCAAAGACAATAGATTCAAACCCTTTTTTTGTTCTGGAGGAGATGGAAACAAATCAGATTCAAGCAACCCAATCGGAGTCAGCAGATGCCCTACCAACTGAGAGGGGGGAGATCCCGAGATAATAAAGAGGAGGAAGCTAGGTCTGATAGAAGACAGAACCATGAGTGAAACAAAGGAACAAAAAAATAACGACGTAGAAGAGGATTTGATTATTACAGACCATGAGAAATGGAAGGTTGTAGATACCTACAAGAAAGGAAACCTAACTGAAATCCCTCCACCTCACATTCCAATTATATGGCAGGTCCTACACGAAGATACTCAACTCATACTTCAAAACTTAGGCACTCCATAAAAAATAACAAATAAGATTGGCATTCAATCGGTGATGTCAGTACCACAAGAAACCAAGAAAGATAAAAGGGGACAAAATACAAATCAACAATGACTAACCAAACTAGGGGAAACTTTAATAACATCAGGTAACCATCAATCCTTGGTGGATTTCATGCGGGGCCCTCCCTTCTTCTCAGTAGTTTATCAATGAATATTCTTTCTTGTAATATTCGAGGATTATGAGGGAAATCCAAAAAAATAACCCTCATATCCAAGATCTACCAAGAAAATCCAACCATTGTTTTCATACGGGAAACCAAATTCTCTATGGAGACATTGTCAACCCTCTCAAACTTTTGTTGTAGAGGATACCAGAAAGATTCTCTTGATGCACATGGTTCTGCAGGAGGTATGGCCATCCTTTGGGACCCCTTACCGGTACACCTATACAACTTTTTCACCACTCCCCACACTATCTCTACGTCCTTTAAGATTCTCTCCACAACTTCCATGGATTCCTCACCAATGTATACATCCCACCCATCCCCTCACTCAAGACCAACTTCATGTCATCCCTTTCAAACATCCAAAAATTTCAAGTGCAAGATGTTGTCTGGATTGTGGGGGGTGACTTTAATCTAGTCTCCAATCCTTTAGAGAAAAAAAGAGGCATCATCGATCTAGATGTAGCAATTCATGCATTTGGACCCTTGATTGATCACGTGGACCTTGTGGATATCCAACCAAAACATGGAGCTTTCACCTAGAACAATAGAAGGGGAGGAATGCATTCCTTAGGATTTGTTGAGAAATGGGTAAATTGGATCATGTATTTAACTTCCTCTTCTTTTTTCTCCATTTTAGTGAATGTCTCACCATCTCCTATCTTCCATTCCTCAATAGGAATTAGGCAGGGATACCCTCTCTCCCATTTCTTATTCATACTCATGGTGGTAGGGTTAGGTTGGTCATTAAAGGCAGCCACCCAAAGAAATGAATTGACGAGAATCATCCCAACCAACAATCACACTAGAGCTTCCGGCCGTTTTCAATTCATGGATGACACTATGCTTCTATCTAAATCATCCCTAAGATAAGCCAGAAACATCAAGTGTCTTATGTCGACTTTCCTCACAGCCTCGGGCCTTTCCCTCAATAATGACAAGTCTAAGATCTTCGTCTTCAATACACCAATTTGCCTTCAACTTCCAATTACTAGACCGATGAACTTTTGGCTTGGCTCTCTACCCTCCAAATACCTCGGAGTGCCTCTCACTCTCACCACAACCAAGAATGGATCCTGGACAACCCTCATTCACAAAATGGAGAAGCGTCTTAATAAATGGCCCTTTCATTCTCTTAACATTGGAGGTCAACTTTTCCTTCTTAATTATGTTTTATGCGGTATCAACACCTATCTCTTCTCTATTTTCACTGCTCTCAAAGGTTTTTAAATGAAATTATCTTAATTCAATGAAATTTCCTATGGGGACGATCTAAAACTAAAGGCCACAAATGGGTGTTAGTGGCCTGGGATAACCTCTATAAACCTAAACTTCAAGGAGGCCTCGAATTAAGGGAAACTAAACTGGAAAACAAGGAAATGATGGAAAAACGCTGGTGGAGATGGCTCACAATATCGAATTCCCTCTAGTCAAGGATATGGAAGGAAAAATATGTGCCAAATGTTGCCCAACAAGAGCTGATTCACATGGAAACCAGCCCTAAAGGCTCACTAATTTGGAACATTCCTTGGTAAAACATGAAACTTATTCAAGAGCATGCTTTTTGTGAGATTCGAGATGGCATCACGACTCTCTTTTGGGATGACTCGTGGAAATAGAGGCCGAAACTCTCCTCTTTGGAATACATGCATCCTCTATGGAATTCCACGATGGAAGGGGGTTAACTCTAGGTTTCTCATTTCCGGGATCGTAACAATCACCATACTCAATGGAGACGAATAAAAGACTCTCAGAACTGGCCAAACATAATCTTAGAGGATCATTGGAAGCTATTCCGGGAAGAACTATAAACAATACATCACTTTCCAAGAAGGCCCTAATATCCTTAGGTGGGGTTACTATAGAAGAGGTACCTTTAATCTTAAATAAGCCTATGCTCTTCTTGCAAATTACAACCAGAAAAACTCCACTAGAATATGGAAAAAAAATTGGAAGCAAAATATCTGGCCTAAAGTTTCAACATTTTAATGGTTGGTGGCCTAGAGACACACTCTTACCTGGGACAAAAATATCAAAAGAGGATTCAAAGGGTCATAATGTGTTGCCTATACAGGGAATCAACATAAGACCTCGAGCAGCTCCTCAATAAATTCCAATGTAGTAGGTAATTGTGGGATCTTGCTACACATGTTTTCCAGCAGACGAACTATAACTAGAACAACATCCATGAAACTATTACCAACTGGAGAAACTCATTTTCTTCCAAAAATATTATTAACAAATTCTGACATCTCTTCCCTGGGTTCCTGCTATGGGAAATTTGGAAATAAAGAAATTGTAGGATCTTTCAGAACACTACTCTCCCCACTCAACAAATATGGGAAACAATTTAGTTGCATATACAAGAAACCATCGGCATTTTCGAGTGGGATGCCCAGTGACTAGGAAATATCCCCGCAAGACTTAGAAATTATTAGGGCCTAACAATTACAGTCACAAAATGTGGCAAGTGTTAATTTTCCATGTTTACATAGCTTAAATCCTAACTTGATTAGCATTCAATACATTTTCATAATAACATCATAAATAGGATCACTGAAAGAAACACAATCACAAGGTACAAAACAATTTATCCTGGGAAAACCCTAAAGGGAAAAAACCAACAAAGCTTCCTCAATATAGATTACTAGTATTCAATGACCAAAGGACAAGGTCTCATCAAGTGAGAGACCTGTTGGCCTGATTTTCTGACCTAGGCCAACAAGGAGATTATGACCACACAATCAGCTTAAAGCAGCGTCCGGTGTGTTTGGAGTAGCAAAATCTCGCAGGTTATGGTCCTGCTACCAGCTGAATTTTTCTCTTAAGGAGAAACTAAAATTCAGCAAAAATCTATTCTAATGTTATTTCTGTCTAAATAGACCCTAAAAATTATTTTCAACTACCTAAGGTATCCTACAATTGCTTTCTTAAGGAAAGTCTTTGATTTTTGAAGAGTTTTTCTAAATATAAAGACTATTAAAATTATTCTAAAAATTATACAAATTTGATTTAACAACTGTTAAATGCAACTATACTATGATAATAATAACTAAACTATCTTAACTGTCCTATCTATCCTATCTCACCTGAGAGCGAGCTTGAATATTATATTAATTATTAATTAATATAAGGATGAACAGAAGGATAAGGAGTAAGATCTAAACACAAATATTTAAACCTTCCTCATTAAATCATTCTGCTATAAAATAACTTATCAGAGAAACTGAAATAAACAATTACTTCTAATTTCTTGAAATGCTTAATCAATTAATAACTAATAACCAACATTAGACATTTGAATAATAGATAATGTTCAGTATGAAATCATTGTCAAAATACAAATGATATCTAACATACATAAATATATATTCCTATATCTTGAATTTTTAGTATAAACACTGAAAATTCAGTCAAAAGATATACTATTTCAAATTCAATGTTGTGTTGATAAAGTGAAATACTTAATAATAAACACAAGCATAACAAAGTATACTATATTGATGTTAAAATAGAAGATCATATACTGAAATACAAAGCGTATCCAAAACAATACCAATCATGATATCAACTTGGAGATTTCCAGTCACATCCCATTTCCAAAGATCAAACTTCAGCCAGGAACAAAACTAGTATCAAAATACTATCTCAAGTATGTTTCTCATCAGTCACTCCATCACCTATCTCATAAAAATTACAATCTTATATAACAATCCTAGTCTTTCGATTCTGTTTTTCTATAAATTCTATATGCAAGATTATAGGAGTCCTATCGCTATCAAAGAGCATTGACTCTTTTTAAAATACACCTGTCTCTAGAAGATAACAATAAAAACAACTAGCCTGAAACATTTGTTGGTTTAAAGGAACTGGCAAATTCGTGGCTGTGTCAAAATGCCAATCTTCAATACACATCCACGTCTTCCAACTGAAATCCAGAATATTAGAAACATCCTGACACTATAAAGGATAGCGATGACATGCCCACCTGTTTTAAACAAACGAAAGCATATTATTAAAAACCAATTAAAACAGGAATAACAAAAGAAACTATAATTCATATGTGTGCCTATAAAATCTACGATTTTATAGGCATGCACAAAAAAGCTGTTATTACCTGTTGACAAAGAGACAAATCATGTAACCGAAAATGGAAATAATCATTAAGCTCTATTTTGCAAATCAACCACTCTTCTGGCTTCGGCTAGTTTGGCTTTAAGCTTGATGATCACTTGCTTTTTCTTTTCTACTTGTTCAAGCAAATGTTGATTTGTACATATCATTGATTTTTTTGCCTTTTTGTATTGGTTCTTTTTTATGTTCACTTCCTTCCACCTGTTGATCCAGCTTAATAATTCTTCTCTGAACGTCTTATTTTCCTCCTCCTTTAAATATGCATTAGTTTGACACTGTTTAAGTTCATTTTTCAATTCTATAATCTTAGTCTCGTATACCCTGTCTAGAACTTGTTGAAGAGTTTCTTCTTCGTTTTCGTGACACGAATCAGCTGCCTAAGGAGGATCAGGATTATCTATGTTTTGACCAGATGATTGAAGACTGATAAAAGATGGTTCGGGATCCGAACTATAGGCGTCCATACACGATGGAGCAACTTCTGCCTTACCCGACTCTGTAATGTTTTTAACCAATTTTGCACTATTATCCTTTATAAGAGTGGGTTATCGAAACTTTGAACTGAATGCGACATTTTTTTCAGACTTTGCCATAGATAAAACGACAGATTAAGTTTACAGCCTTTTAATGCTAACAATAGTCTTAGGTGATAATAGTGTAGGTGAGAAAATCGTCCATCGCACGATACGTACCTGACCAAAATCTCGTAGAAGGCTCGCCATTCTGGCTTCAGGAACCTGACCGAAACCCCAATCTTCAGTTTTGCACTAGCTGGCAATGGCAACAGCAAGGACTAACACTTCTTTTTATTCACCTTACCACCTTTGAACCATCGCTCTCCAATTTGTGGGAGCTTTGTAGCCTCTACGGTTTTGTATTCGTCAATGATAAACTGAAAATCCCCAATCTGTGCTATGTTTTCCTTCAAACTCAGAGCAAACAGTTTGGTCACCTCCACGTTATGGCCATTAAAGCACCTAAAGAACTGACCCCATCCAACCTTTTCAAATAGCAAGGAAACCTTCTCATCTGCTTCTACAAGCTCTGACCCTGAGATTTCAAAATGACTCAGCGGAGCCATGGCTTCCTCACTACTATCCTAATTACGAAATGGAATGAATGGATTCGTGAAGAGGGAAGGGATAGGCACCCAGGTGAAAGACATGAGGCGAAATGTCAAATCGTCACATGCTTCATTCCTGACAGAGACGAGGGCTCTAAGTTTGGCCATTTCAATCGAATTTAGCAATGATGAATACTACAACCAGCGTTTTGCTATGATAAATGCATGACTAACCATGACTAACTGTAAATATTAACCAATTCCACATATCAGGGATTTATCCGATTCATGAATCGTAAATCGAGACATTGATTACACACAGTGGGCATGATGAGCTCATACATCGTTATGAAATGAAATGGATATCAACATTAAATCCTGCTAATACGATTCATTAATACATTCACAGCTGTCAGTTAATCGCAAGGTGTTAGCCAAATCTCCATGCCAATGCAGCGATCCAAGTAACAAGTGTTATTTATTTGAAATATGGGTCATGTATCCTCGTAAACACTATCAATTGATGGTCTCCTCCAGATTATACGTGAAAGGTGGTAGCGTTTATTGACATGACACATAGTGTCAAAACAGTAAATCCTAATGTTCTAACTAATGATCCGAATTAAATTTAAGCCATGTATATATATAAAATCTCATAAATATAGTTTTAAAACTTTGCAAAATCCCATCCATTAATATCCCAAATCGAATTTGATAGGATACTAAGCTATAAAACTATAACATATGAAGATTTCTAAATGATACTCATTTATTCACTAGCTATATATATACAATTTTACAAAGTCATGGTAAGATATTTAAGTTACATATGGGATGTGAACTTTTAGGTTTAATAAGAATTTTAAATTAATAATTCACCTTTAGTTCTAGGATTTTAAGAATTTATAATATCTTGTCAATAACCATTTTAAAACAAATTCAAAATGTGTTTTTGTTGATCCTCAATTAGCATACTATCCCTTTAAGTTTCTTAACTCAACATATATAATCAGATAGATTAATTAATGATAGAATTGATTATATAAAAATTTATGAAACTTACAGCTGCTAATTATCAAGTTTATGAAAATGTTTTCATGAGCTTCTAATATGTCATTTGATTCTTCTACAATTGAGAGTTCCTTTAGAATCGAAGATTCTGAAGGAACTCTTTATAATTTTAAATAGGTAAATCATAAAAGAGAGTTGGTCCACCTTCATCCTAATGGAAAATGGAGGGGTTGTTGCTAACTGCCAACAAGACCAAACCCCAATCATAAGGGATAAAACACCAAAGACACTGGTCCTCCTCTTTCTCGATCTCTTCTTCTTTCTCTCTCTTGCGTAATACAAGTATGTATGAGTGTGTACAAATGAGGGAGGGTTCCTCCCTATTTATGCTAAACTTCCCAACTAGCCAAACCTGTCTAACTAATAGGGCCGACCTACCTAGTTACACTTCACAATAATAATTATATTCATCTTTTATGGGTGCTATTGACCCGGAGGGTTTACCTCATACATCAGTAACATCTCCCGAAGGAGGAATAATAATAATGTGAAGTACAAGTATAATATTCTTCAAAGTTACATTATTTCAACACTTCCCCTTAACAAGAAGTGTATTCTACTGACAACGACAACAACTGGTGCATCTTGACACAACATCATCGACAGGAGAGAGAGGAAAAATCATCAACACCATCTTTTGGAACATTTTAGTCTGTACATAGCCTTCTTCAATCTACATACATGTGTTCTTTTGTTTTCGACTTCAAAACCGTGTGGTTGTTCTATGTACACTTCTTCTTCAATAACACCATTTAGGAAGGTTTTTTTCACATCCATCTAGTGTAACTTCCATTCTGTCATGGTTGCTAGAACCATGATGGTTTTGATAGAAGTGTACCTTTCTATAGGAGAAAATGTCTCTTCATAATTTATTCCTTCATCATTAAGAGAATCCACGAACCGTAAATATGGCTTTGTACTTTTCAATGCTTCCATCAGTTGTATGTTTTATCTTGTAGATCCATTTGGAAGATACCACACTTTTTCCTTCTGGTTTGGGAACTACTTCCCATACATCATTCTTCATTATGGATTGGTATTCTTCCGTCATAGCTTCTATCCATTCCTTGTTTTGAACAAATACTTCAAATCAAGTAGGTTATTTATCTACAAGATCACACATCAAAGCTGCATAACTAGGAAATAGCTTTGGATTATTGCTTTGCCTTGTATGATCCTTCTGGAGAACCATACCTTTCTACTTCTTGAATAATATCACGGACCCAAGCTATCTTTCTCTTGTGGGAGATATTCATGTGGGGAGGTTCTTGGGGATCCAACATATCATGTTCTTATGGAATCTCATCCTCATGAGAAGGTGCAAATTCCTTTATCGGTTATGCAGCTTTGGGAGATACAACTTCTTCTTCATATGTTTCTTCAAGTTAGCACTTTCTTGACATGTATCTTCATCAAGGGTTGTACCCTTCATGATCAATCCTATGACTATCTTGCTCACATGAGGTAGGCCTTTTATAGCTTGATGTGAGCAAGCCTTCTATGGTATTTTAGAATCAAGGATCAAGGTTACTTTTAAGTGACCTATTAGTTCATACAGGCCACCCACTAGTGATAGATACATATTCTAGAAAACATATTCCTTAACTTATATTTTTGCTAAATTCCTGGGAGATTCTTCTTCTTCTTCTTCTGCTAAGTTAGCATGATGTATTTTTTTATTCTTCCTCTTATATTCTTCTTTCTTTGTCGAACAATTTATGGCAATGTGTCATATCTTATTACAGTTGTAGCTTTGATAAGAGGAGAAATATTTTTGCTTAATCTCCCTTTTTATTCTTTTGAAACTTCTTAGGAGGATGAGACCCCTTATGAGTTTCCTTCTAGAAATGATGTTTTCCTTTTATTCTTCTGGTATGAGTAGCTAGAGAATGGTCATCATCTCTAAGTAGTGCTTCACAATTAGCTACTCTAGGTTCTTCTTGAACACATTCTTCCCATAGGATGTCAAACTTTAGGCTTTCCTTCCTTGCACAGATTGTCTGCATGAAGGAGTCCCATGTTCTAGTAAGACCATTGAGCGCGTTCATTACTAGTTCAATTTCATCAATCTTGTCTTCAATTTCTTCTAGTTGTTCTTTGAATTGAGAGACCCTTGTGAAGTATTCATGGATGGATTCACCCTTGCTCATCTTTGGACTTTTGAGTTTGGATCTCAAGTTCATATTTCGGTTGATGTTTCTTCCTTCATACATTCCTCATAGGGAATCAAACATTTCCTTAGGTGTATCCTTAGAGGATACTTGAGGAATCAAGTGATCCTTGATTGAATCAGCTATGATCCTCTTGGCCCTAATCATGTCTTTCTTGTACTTTTCTTTTTCTTCATCTTCTTCGGGCTCCGACACAACTCCCTTGATAAACTTTGCATGATCATTATCTTCTAGAATGAGTCCTATTATGTATTTCCAAGCATGAAAGTTTTATATACTTTCCAATTTGTCACCAGGCTTAGTAGTTGGAGCCATCTTGTCCCGAAGATCAGAAAATGACAAAAATTGAAAATTTCTCAAAAATGAAAATTGTACTTACCAAAAGATGCACTTGACTGAGGCAAGTATTATGCTACAGTCAGTTCCTAAAGAATCCAAATTCTAACCCTTGAAACTAGACTTGCAAGATTCTGGAGTGTAGTTTTTAGTTCTATTTTTGGTTGTATGGTTTCAATTCAAACTAGGGCTTGAAGTTTTGGAGGATCTGCCTACTAGAAAAATTCGATCTTGGTGCCAAAATATGCACCTAGGAGGGGCACACTTCCCTATGTCACTTGCACTAAAAAATTCAACTTTATCATAAAACCCTAATTTTCTTGTCTGGCGAAGGAGAGAGAGATTTACCTCATGAAAGATGCTCTTTTCAGGATAGATCTGATACCATGTTAAGTTTTCTATGATGCCATAACTTAAATCCTAACTTGATTAACATTCAATACATTTTCATAATAACAACATAAAGAGGATCATTTAAAGAAACACAATCAGAAGGTACACACCAATTTACCCTGGGAAAACCCTAATGGGAAAAAACCAACAAAACTTCCTCAATATAGATTACTAGTATGCAATGACCAAAGAACAAGGTCTCATCAAGTGAGAGACCAAAATACAAGCATAAGAGATAAAACACCAAAGACATTGGTCCTCCTCCTTCTATGTCTCTCCTTCTTTCTCTCTCTTGCGCAATACAAGTATGTGTGAGTGTGTAAAAATGAGGGAGGACGCCTCCCTATTTATACTAAACTTTCCAACTAATTTTAACCCTTACTAGTTTGACTTGTCTAACTAACAGGGATGACCTACTTAGGTACACTTCATAATAATAATAATATTCATCTTTTTTGGGTGATATTGACCCGACTTACAACTGAGGGTTTACCTCATAACATTTACATGAACTTTTACATCAGTAACATCTCCCGAAGGAGGAATAATAATAATGTGAAGTACAAGTAGAATATTCCTCGAAGTTACATTATTTCAACAACAAGCACACCCACACACAGGAAAAACCAACATAACAATACCAACACTTGGTCCCCACCGGAAGTCAAATACATCAAGCTAAATCTCAATGGCACCAACAGGGGTAACTCAGGACCAACGAGGCACGGTGGAGTTTTTAGAGACCAAAATGGAAGCATTCCACAACTATATGTAGGATCAATTGGAACTGAAAACAATAATGCGGTGGATCTATATTCCTTGCTAAAAGGAATCCTCATTGCTAAGCAAGAGAATTAAACCATGCTTGAGGTTGAGGGAAACTCTCACTTACTAATCCACATTCTCACATGACTCCTCAACGACTCCAAAGAAATCAAAATCACTCTATGTTCGTAGCTTGTGGCCAAGTTGGACCTTCTACTACCACATTGGATGGTTCTCTAGTCATTTCCTCACAAACTGGGGAATTGATCACCCTCAAGAGGAATGCAATAAATCATGGGTCAAAGTGAGCCAATAGAATCTCAAAGAAGAATTCATCCACATTAACCTAAAAGACACGTTCCCCCATGATGAGTGTCACAAAGTTGGGGCTCGTGTCCCACACGTTAAACCCTTTCCATCAGAAGGTGGGTGAACCATGTTTCACTGCCACAGGCCCATCGACATCAACATTTGAGCAAAGTCTTTATGAAAGAACCACATTATGTTAGTTGGATCATCATCATAGTAAATTTATGGGCAGTAATGGTATGCATGCAATCCAGATCCCTCGTGCGAGATCTTATGGGAATTCATGCAAAAGGTAGCAAAAGGGGTATGCAATACTTCCAAATTGTCCCTAACCATAGGAAATTGTGAGCTCAGTTTAGAAAGGATTGCATTTGTCTCCTTTATCAGTGTTCTTTTTGGGGTAGCAAGGTGATACTCTGCTTGTGTGAAATTTCTGACTGGATCCTTCCCGCTGGTGTGCTCACCATGGCAAAGACGAAGGTGACTCCAAGGAAAATGAAAAAATGGCCCACGTCGCTCTCATATCCAAGGAGCCTTGGATGATATGAGGAAGGTACATGGTTTTTTTTAGCAGAAGCTCCTGAAAGCTACGAGATCTTGCACCATCCGTCTAGAAAATATACTGAAAAATAAGCACGAACTCCCCTCGGTTAAACAACTTGCTGCTTATTTTGGTGGCCCGACTGAGGGTGTTGAGTGTGCAAGTGAGACGTGGCACACTAATATTGTGGGAATTTTTTGACAACCAAGACCCTAATGTCTATGGAAATGGAAGACTGTATCCTGGGGTTGCTCAGGCCATATGAAGATGAAGTCCCACTGGTTGACCGAATATCCAACATTGAGGCCAAACAACTTGCCCACATTTGACATCAACGTGTGGAAATGGAAAGAATCAATATCAAGCTAGATGTAATGGCCAAAGTACTCACGGGAAAGACCTTTACTAGGCCTTCACTAGAATCAATTGCAAATACTGAGTTGGTGTACAAGTGTCTCCCTTCAACCACGAACACCAATGAAAATGACAACAAACCAATTGGAAGCCCTCCAAAAATCCCTCTTTGTGGAGATGATTAGTTGGTTTAGTTTATTTTTCTTTTTGCTTAGTCAAACTGGGGTTAAGCCTATCCCTATTTTGAATTCCTCGGCCATAACCCCCGACCCCTGGGGAACTTTCTATCATTTTAACTTTGAACAACATAATGTCGTACCTATCATAAATACTATAGTTGTGTGGTCACTTATAGATACTTTTCTGTTTGGATTTTGAAGTCAAGCATGGTAGTGCATGTCCTGAACTCTGTGACATGTGGGATATGGATATGTATAGTATGGTTTTCTTAATATAATAGAATTTATGAACTTAATTTTTTTTCAATATTTTTAGGTACTTTCTTTTATGTCAAGGACATCGAATATAAATGAGTTGCTTAGAATAATTGCACTTGATTTCGTGGGAATCAATTCAAGGTCCTTGACAACATTCTAGATTAGCAACAACCTCCTAACAATTATGACACCAATGAATGGATCTAAGCTTCACGACTAATATCTCTACTTCGATTATACATGAAAATAAAAGAACACTAAATTCTATTTATTTTGAGAAATCTTCTAAGGAGCTAAGCCTACTTACATATGTTTGTCAACGATATTAATTGTAGATGAATAAGAAATTGGTGTAATTGAGAGACTAAAAGATTTACTTTGACTTATTGTAACTTAAGTGTTAACACTAAATTAAGTGTGAAAGATGATACTAAAGGCAAATCCATTTTCGAAGTCTTATCTTCGAAGAAAATGGCAATTACATTAATAATGACAATTACAAATTTCCAAATAAAATTTAATACCGAAATGTTAATCGTTGATTAAGTGTCCAAATTCCATTTCAAATTTCACTCTAAGTATGAAATCATCTACACCATTTTAGGATGGTCGTGATTAAAAATATTGGTTGCTTCTACCTTGATTTTTTCTTATTATGAAGGAACATTATATTTTGTCATAAACCATATATAACATAAGGAAGGTATTGGACCCAACCTCCAAAAACTTTATCTTTACTAAAAGCAAACCAACAATTTGAGAAACTGTGTATCTTGTCTAAAGATAGATAATACAAAATATTAAGGATTTGATACATGATACATGGTCATCTAAAACCTGTATCTCAAACAAATATGAATAAATAAAACTCATTATATGTAACATGAATAATATGAGTAAGGTGTAATATATAAGTATCCTTTTAACATAGGTAAGGTCCTCTTATAACATACACAGATCTAAAGAGTGAAGTGCTTTTTTGTAGTGTGAATCACCTAATCTCTCTCTACCTCTACCTTGAATTTTTCTTATTATGAAGGAACTTTATATTATATCATAAACCATATATAACATAAGGAAGGTATTGGACCCAACCTCCCAAAACTTTATCTGGGCTAAAACCAAACCAATAGTTTGAGAAACTGTATATCTTGTCTAAAGATATATAATACAAAATATTTAAGGATCTGATACATGATACATGATACATGGTCATCTAAAACTTGTATCTCAAATAAATATCTCAAACAAATATCAATAAATAAAACTCATGATATGTAACATATATGAGTGGCCTTTGAACGTGGTGTAATATATAAGTATCCTTTTAACATAGGTAAGGTCCTCTTATAACATACATGGATCTAAAGAGGGAAGTGCTTTTTTGTAGTGTGAATCACCTAATCTCTCTACCCAATAACAAAAATGAACCATTGATAAATTTGACCTCTATAAAATGGCAAATGCTAAAAGTGACAATTAATATGCATTGATAAACTTGACCATGACAAATGAGAAAGCTATGCTCTCTAGATTAATAAATTCGTCTGCGAACCTCTCGATTAATATGCAAATGCCCAAATTTTATAAGTCTCTTTCACCATAAATTTTCTCTATGAGTCTTTTTCACCATAAATTTTCTGCCCCATTGTTAAACAACTGTTTCAATTTCATCTGCCCCATCGTCCTTGCTCGTTTATCTCCATGTGTTTGGTGCATTATTAAGTGGAATTTTTTTAATGTAATAATTCATTTTTCAAATTATTTGAAAAGTTAATTTATTTCTATTTTTATTATGTTTTTTAAATCATTTGTAAGCTTAAATTATTTTTACTTTGTAGGGATTACATTACCACGTAACCTTGTTTATATAAAAAAAATCAAACATTTATATAAGTAGGTTTTCATTGATATTTATCATGTTTTGAAATATGATAAAATATTTAAGTTTTCATATTTTAATTTTTAAATAATTTGTTTATTCAGGATAGAAATCATATATAGATTTGTCGATATTAAAATGGTATTTTGACAAGGATATTTTAAGGGGAGTATTTTTTTTCATATGATTTGGTTTTTTCTTATTTTCAAAGTTTTATGTGTTTTTTAATTAATGCATTAGGGTTTTAATTGTTTAATTAGTGCTTATTTTTCATGCATGTGAGTGATTATCAATCAACAAGCTAAAAGGGGGGAGATTCCTTGATTTGATTCTTTATGAAAAGATTTATTTTTATTTTTATTCATATTATATGTTATGAATATTATTATTTAAATCTTAAAGATATATAATATTAAAAAAAAATTAATATTCAAATATTACTAAGGATTATATTAGTGTATAAGAATTTTTTTCCCTATCAAACTTAAACAAAATTGTTCGGATTCTATGATTTAAGAACCCAACAACAAGCATATGGATGAAGACGACAATGCAAAGGAAATGTGATAGATGATGCCTAAAATGTCATAATGATGCTCATATTAACCTCATATGCCAAAGAGTCCATTGAGAAGGCTTGTGCCATGGTTTTTAGGTTTTGTTCATGGTTCTTGAGCTCAAGAAGGTGCAATGATGCATTCATGGCACTCAAGCTGAAGAAGTTATGTTCAATTCCATTATTGCATATCCTTTCCATCCTAAGGCATGCTTAGGTACCTTTGAAAAACCTGACGTTGGAAGTTGATTTGTTTCAAATTGTTAAAATCACCTAGGAAGTTATGTTCAATTCCTTTATTGTATATCCTTTCCATCCTTATGCATGCTCATGTACCTTTGGAAAATCTAATTTTGGAAGTTTCAAATTGTTAAAATTGATTAGTTTATGGTTAAATTTCGAAATTTGATAATTGATACTCTTTCATTTTGGAAGTTTCAAATTGTTAAAATCAATTAGTTTATGGTTAAATTTCAAAATTTGATAATTGATACTCTTTAATTGGCCTAGAGTGCATGAGTGATTACCTCACAACAATACTAGGAACTTTTGACAAATTACAAAAATGATTCTAGTAAGTGGACAGTGCATTCAAGTTGCATGACAATTCAATTACATTTATGCCAAATCAAATCAAAGTTACATTAAACAATCAACCAAGTCTAGGCATTCCAATGTCCAAAGGTTACATGTTTTGACAACAATAAGGCTATTCCTCCTCTAATAAAATGTTTGAATCATCATACAAATATAAAGATGGTGACATGTATAAATCAACATGCTAACATTGAAAGTATCGCCAAAATCAACACTCTACTTTCATACCTCCATGATTTGTTCCAAATGAAATATAACAAAACTGAACTCCCTAGTTGATATCTTTGTGACATTATGTTACATTACGTTACGTGATGTGACCTCTTGTAGGCTATTAATTGTCCCAAAACAATAACTATAGGCCTTTATGGATAGACTCTTACACATGAGCTCATTTAGCTCAGTTTATAGAGCACAAATATCTTAACCATGGGGCCGTGGGTTTGAGCTCCATGAAGACCATGATACATTCATTTTTTTGATTTAGCTTAGAGTTTGTTTAGGAGTCTCTATTATACAATGTTCTTAGGCTTATCAAAATCTCTCTATTTTAAAATATATATTTTAGTTTTATTCTAAAAAAATAATCTTCATCGTGGATATTTTATACATTGTTTTTCTTTTAATGAAGTTTTTAAATTTTGATTTATCAAGTATCGAGAGGGAGATGTAAATTATTTTTGATCTCTTGATTGTTGATGGGTTTAAAACGTATCTATGATGATTTTAATTGTTTTTATATCTTTTGTGTAAAATTTAAAATGAGTTGACATATGCTGCCAAATAGATTTTTTTTTGTCACTTATGTTACATATGTGACAACATCTACCCCATATTGAATTGTAAAACACATCAATACTCTCGAATATGATATTACATAACTTTGGAATAAACTTTTTGGAACCACTAGTTTTTTTTGTTATTTTTTTCGAAATATATATTGATGTTGGATTCATAATGTTGTTTCCATGATAATCTAACTGCATTTCTTTCATATGAAGATTGTAAAATGCTTATGCTTCATTGTATATTTTATCCCTAATATTGTCATTGAGTTATTTTTATGGATACTAAGTGGAATGGGCGGCTTAAAGAAGAAATCAATTTGATTCTTATTTTGTTATCCTTATGATTATGATGGAAACATTGAAATGATAGACAATTAGGATGAGGTATTTCTTCATCCAATTATGTTTTTATTTTATGGGTACACATGATTAACTTTTATGTTTAACTAGATGCCAAATATGGTGTCTAGAGAACAAATGCCATCATTTTTATTATTGCTCTCTTAAGCAACTGTGTAGAACTACTTGTGGCTTGTCAAACATCACATGCAAGTGACACATTATGGGAAACTAGCTCCGAGTGATTTTCTTTTTTTCTTTTTAATGTCCATCTTTGAATTTACTCTTATGTATGGTGTGTTTCTATTCACACTCATTATTCATTTTTGTGAAAATGTGTTGCCACTAGCTTGATTATTGAGTGTCGTGGGGAATTCACTTGTTAACCAATATCTTGTTATGTCCATTCAAAGTTTTATGTGTTTTTTAATTAATGCATTAGGGTTTTAATTGTTTAATTCATGCTTATTTTTCAGGCATGTGAGTGATTATCAATTAGCAAGCTAAAAAGGGGGGAGATTCCTTGATTTGATTCTTTATGAAAAGATTTATTTTTATTTTTATTCATATTATATGTTATTCATATTATTATTTAAATCTTAAAAATATATAATATTTAAAAAAAATTAATATTCAAATATTACTAAGGATTATATTAGTGTATAAGAATTTTTTTCCCTATCAAACTTTAAAAAAATGTTTGGATTCTATGATTTAGGAACCCAATAACAAGCATATGGATGAAGATGACAATGAAAGGAAATGTGATAGATGATGCCTAAAATGTCATAATGATGCTCATATTAACCTCATATGCCAAAGAGTCCATTGAGAAGGCTTGTGCCATGGTTTTTAGGTTTTGTTCATGGTTCTTGAGCTCAAGAAGGTGCAATGATGCATTCATGGCACTCAAGCTGAAGATGTTATGTTCAATTCCATTATTGCATATCCTTTCCATCCTAAGGCATGCTTAGGTACCTTTGAAAAACCTGACATTGGAAGTTGACTTGTTTCAAATTGTTAAAAGCATGGCACTCAAGCCTAGGAAGTTATGTTCAATTCCTTTTTTGTATTTCCTTTCCATCCTTATGCATGCTCATGTACCTTTGGAAAATCTAATTTTGGAAGTTTCAAATTGTTAAAATCAAATAATTTATGGTTAAATTTTGAAATTTGATAATTCATACTCTTTAATTTTGGAAGTTTCAAATTGTTAAAATCAATTAGTTTATGGTTAAATTTCAAAATTTGATAATTTATGCTCTTTAATTGGCCTAGAGTGCATGAGTGATTACCTCACAACAATACTAGGAACTTTTGACAAATTACAAAAATGATTCTAGTAAGTGGACAATGCATTCAAGTTGCATGACAATTCAATTACATTTATGCCAAATCAAATAAAAGTTACATTAAACAATCAACCAAGTCCAGGCATTCCAATGTCCAAAGGTTACATGTTTTGACAACAATAAGGTTATTCCTCCTCTAATAAAATGTTTGAATCATCATACAAATATAAAGATAGTGACATGTATAAATCAACATGCTAACATTGAAAGTATCACCAAAATCAACACTCTACTTTCATACCTCCATGATTTGTTCCAAATGAAATATAACAAAACTTAACTCCCTAGTTGATATCTTTGTGACATTACGTTACGTTACGTTACGTGATGTCACCTCTTGTAGGTTGTTAATTGTCCCAAAACAATAACTATAGGCCTTTATGGATAGACTCTTACGCATGAGCTCATTTAGCTCAGTTTATAGAGCACAAATATCTTAACCATGTGGCCATGGGTTCGAGCTCCATGAAGACCATGATACATTTGTTTTTTTGATTTAGCTTAGAGTTTGTTTAGGAGTCTCTAGTATACAATGTTCTTAGGTTTATCAAAATCTCTCTATTTTAAAAGATATATTTTAGTTTTATTCTAAAAAAAAACTTCATCGTGGATATTTTATACATTGTTTTTCTTTTAATGAAGTTTTTAAATTTTGATTTATCAAGTATTGGTAGGGAGATGTAAATTATTTTTGATCTCTTGATTGTTGATGGGTTTAAAACGTATCTATGATGGTTTTAATTGTTTTTATATCTTTTGTGTAAAATTTAAAATGAGTTGACATATGCTGCCAAATAGATTTTTTTTTGTCACTTATGTTACATATGTGACAACATATACCCCATATTGAATTGTAAAACACATCAATACTCTCAAATATGATATTACATAACTTTGGAATATACTTTTTGGAACCATTAGTTTTTTTGAAATATATATTGGTGTTGGATTCATAATGTTGTTTCCATGATAATCTAACTGCATTTCTTTCATATGAAGATTGTAAAATGCTTATGCTTCATTGTATATTTTATCCTTAATATTGTCATTGAGTTATTTTTAATGGATACTAAGTGGAATGGGCGGATTAAAGAAGAAATCAATTTGATTCTTATTTTGTTATCCTTATGATTATGATGGAAACATTGAAATGATAGACAATTAGGATGAGGTATTTCTTCATCCAATTATGTTTTTATTTTATGGGTACACATGATTACCTTTTATGTTTAACTAGATGCCAAATATGGTGTCTAGAGAACAAATGCCATCGTTTTTATTATTGCTCTCTTAAGCAACTATGTAAAACTACATGTGGCTTGTCAAACATCACATGCAAGTGACACATTATGGGAAACTAGCTTTGAGTGATTTTCTTTTTTTCTTTTTAATGTCCATCTTTGAATTTACTCTTATGTATGGTGTGTAACACCCCGGTTTTGACCCCATTGCATTAAATGTACATGATGTATATATTGTAATGAATCATGGTGTGGAGCTAAAGGCCAAAGCCCCACCATCGATTGGTTATGCTATGTTTCGGGTTGAAATTTTCATCGATGGTATATCGGGGCATGCGGCATACACATCAAGTTTTGTCATCATGTAAATATACCTCTTTAATTAAATGAACCCAACCAGCTACGCTCGCGAAAACTAAATTGAGAAGGGGCATGCTTTTCACAAGGATAGGGGGGGGGGGGATGTCAAACCTTGATCCATGAGAGAAAATCCATGTGTGACCACCCTGTTTTGATTTTCCCATCTTTCCTTGTTTTATCCAACAACCACCATTAAAAGCTCTACTGTTAGTTAGGGCAGTTATGGCTGGGAGTGGAGTGTGGGAGGACTGTCAGTCCTTGCCCACACGCACACTCCACCAGCAGGTTGACCCTCACGTTGGAAGGAAAAACGGAGCACCGCCATCACTCCAGGGGACTCTCCACTCTCTCCACGATGGTGTTGAAACACTCACGCACTTTAGACTACGCCATTCTCCTCCATAGTCTGTTCATCCTCACGCAGGGACGATAGCCTGCTCATTCTCACGCACAGGCATCCTTTTTGTTTGACCTCACGCAGCTAAGAGGGGAGCCGCTTATCGGTTGTCATTCACGTTTTTCCACAGAGTGGATCTGGTGTGCTTTCCCTCTGTATTTTGGGGTCTGGTGCAAGTTTCCCTCACGCACAGGTTGGGAGACTATATTATCTTCCCCAGTGTGGTCTCTGTAAGTTTTTTCAATTGTTTCGTTGCCCAGGATGGACTGTTGTTTTCCCCATGTTATGAGTTGTGTTTACTGATACGTTTTGGGACTGTTGTAATTCGCTTGGGAGTCATTTTGGCCATGATAGGGCCAAAAACGATTCAAGAGTTGTTTTCTCTGTTTAAGCTCTAACGGCTGATTGATTGCATGCGTGCAATGGTTGGTCTTCGGACTGCGTTGGGATTAGGGATGGGGGCTTGGTTTGCTTGATAAACCTGGTGTGTTTGGAAACCACACAGATAGAGCTAGAGGGCTAGATTTCTTCTCCACCACTCCTGAATAGCACTGGAAGGGAAGTTAGGGCCTGAGGGACTATGTAGCAGAGAAGGGACTGATTCCTTGTGTTGGGAGTGTGTGGGTGTCTTATAAGTCAAGCTAGTTCTGGTGTAGGTGTTCCTAGCCCTGTAATGGGCTCACCAGCTTAGCATTTAGCCTTTCCCAGCTCCTTGATGGCCTGATAAACCCAACTGTGTTGGCTTGGCCGTGTTTTGTGTATCCTTAACTATGTGTAAGACTGCTTATTCCTTATTCCTTGGAGAATCATGCCCAACTCGGGGGTGGCAATGTTGCTGAGAGATTAAGGAGCACACTGACCTATGGTTGGGTGGAACGTTGCAATGACGTAGCTAGTTGCGAAACGAGTTCTTTATGAGATAAGTAAGCTTGTATATTTTACATCTGCAATCACATTACTGTTAATGAATATGATGAACATGTTGAATGCTTGTATGAATGTATGTTGCTTCCGTTGTGTATGATAAATAATCATGTATCCGTGTATATTCTACTTCAATGCATTTTGTTTCAGCATTTTATGAATTCACATGTTCATGGGGCTGGTTTCCTGGATGGTTAAGGCCATGGTAGCGTCCTCCTCACCGGTCAGAGGGTAGGGGACGTTACAGTGTGGTATCAGAGCTAGCAAGTTGCAGCATGGGCCTCTATGGGCCATGAAATACCAGCTAGCAGAGGCATGTTGCCTTCTGCCCAGAAGAAATCAGTGAATGACTGGAAAATTCACAAATTTTTCTAAGTGTTTGAACTGTCGGTTCATTAGAACACTTAGTGGGAAGGACTTCTGATGCAGCGGAGAGGTAGGCAGAAGCACACTCGATGGAGGACAGTTGGGAGAAAAATTGTGGAAATTTTCTAAGTGTTTTGGTCATCGGCTATTGGAAGAAGATAGTGCTTAGTGCGTTCGTCATTGCGGAAGCCTAGAGCACTAGTCTTCCGACAGGGAGGAGCTCCGACTGCCGATGCCGGTCAAAAATTAGTTTTTCGATCAGAAAGCATTAGCGGAATTGGATCACCGATCGGAAAAAGTTCAAAGATGATGAGCCGTTGTTGTGGCTGCTGAACGAACTAACCCACCGATGCTTTATCCTTCCACTCACCGATGCCGAGGTGTTAGTGGATTATGGAGCTGATAGAGTCAGCGGAAGATAGAGAAAGTTTTCGTTGACAGGAGAAGAGAAAAATTTTCAAAAATTGTCTAAGTGTTGAGGCCATCGGTGATTGACGACAGTTAGCTGTTTGGATCAACGGAAGTTAGCGGTTCTTACGCCCGCCGTTTCGGAAGCCTATAGCACTAGCCTTCCGACAAGAAGAGACTGTCGATGCCGATCAGGTTATTCCCCAATAGATTTGGCCGTCGATCGGAAGAAGATCGAAGATGGTGGGCCACCATTGCGGCTGTTGACGGAACTATTTCGCTGACAAAAGAAGAAAATCGAGCCGATCAAGCGGCGAAAAGGAATACTAAAGGGAAAATTTCAAAAATTTCTCTAATTCCTGGCGTCGTCGGCCATCGGATGAAGTTAGTGGATTGAATGTCTGTCATTGCGGCTAGCTAGTGAACTATCCTTCCGATGTATAGAGGCTTCAACCGCCGATGCCGCAGTGATTTGTACTTTCGCCAGCTGATGAGAAGAAAATTTGAAAATTTTGGTTAAGCATAAGGTCGTCGAAAATTTATCGAGGATTGGATTGCCGATGAATAGAAGATGGAAGAGCCGATGCCGCGGAAGACAAGGCAAGAAGAAAATTCAAATTTTCTCTAAGGCACGAGATCATCGTCCATCGGGAAATGTTAGTGGATCGGATCACCAATCGAAAAATGTTCAATGAAGGCGACTCATCATTGCGGCTGCTCAGTCAACTAGCCCTCCGACGTCGTGGCAACTAATGCTTCTGACCGTCGATAGACTTACGACTGCGGAAGACTTAAGGAGAATAGTCATTGACATTGCCGATCGAAAGTCTAGACATTTGCCCGTGGAAACTGAAGTAAGATCGCTTTCCGCCATTGCAGAAGCCGAGACGACTAACCACCCAATGCACAAGACACCTGACTGCCGCTGCAGCATAAGGCTTAATGGCCCAAATCACTGCTAAAGGTTTTGGTAGCGCCGATAAAACTCAGAAGCTTAGATAACTATGGGCCCGATACTGCGGAGAAAATCAATGATTAGTGGGGAAGAGACCCGATAGGGAGAAAGAAAATTTGGGTTTTCAAAGTGGAATTTTTCAAGCGGCTTCCAGCTGTTTATCAGTGGGTTTTCAGCAAACTGTCAGTAGATTACAGGGCTGAACAAGAAAAAGATTTTTGTGTGTTTAAGCAAGACTGTTATTTTATGATTTTCCAGAAGAAAAGGTAAGTAATTTTGATTTATATTAATATTATGCATCTAACGGTTTGCTACGAACACATTTGCAGAACTTTAGATAACTTCCAAAGGCAGTACTCCAGAAAGAACAGTGTGGCAAAGCCAGAGGTGGTTCAGTCATGAGAACCCATGATGGGTATGATGCTCGACATTCTTACGAGCGAGTAGAAGATGCCATGGGAGAAAATGTTCATAATGGAAATGATGACATAGAGTCTAATGGAAGGATATTCCAGGGGACGCTGTCCGAGGTTGCAGCCACCATGAGAAGCTTGGTTAAAGCCCGGGAAGAGTAGCATCAGTTGAATGCTACCATATTGTAGAGTTTAATAGACTTGTAGAGAAAGATAGACTCTGGACGAGGTACAACAAGACCGGAAGGTAGTAAGAGTAGCAATAGGAGAAGAGAAGGAATTCTAGTGGATCATCTGATTCTGAAGAATCCAATGGGGATTCCAGTTCTTTTTCTCATAAAATGAAAAGAAAGAGACACCATAGGGATCACTCTCGGGATGAATTTAAGAAAGCTAAACCTCCTACATTTGATGGTGAGGTAAAGACTGGACAAGAGGCTGAAGCTTGGCTTCTTGGAATAAAGAAGTACTTTCAAGTGCATGACTATTCGGGAAACATGAAGGCAAGTGTTGCCATATTCAATCTGAATGGAAGGGCATCCATTTGGTGGGAACACTTCAAGCAAGTAAAGAGGATCAGTGAAAGGAGGCTTAAGTGGAAACAGTTCAAGAAGTATTTCAAGAAGAAATACCTCTCTGACAGGTATTATGATGACAAGATTAAGGAGTTCCATGAGCTGAGATTGGGACAGCGGACCATGGAAGAATATGCAAATAAGTTTTTGGAGCCGTTGAGGTATGTCCGGTACATCAGAGATGAAAAATTAAAGGTACAGCATTTTCTGAGTGGATTACCTCAGTCTTACAAGGATAGAATTGGGTTTTATGGACCTAGAACTCTTGAAGAAGCAATAAGGAAGGCTAAGTATTGCTACGAGTAAAGAAAAGGTAAGCCAGATTACCATAAGGCATGGAAGGACAAGAAGAATGAGAAGTTTGACCAAAGAAAGAAAGATTTTAAACCTTCTAACTTCAGGAATCAGCAGAAGCAGCCTTCCCAAGCTGCGAGTAAGCCAGAGTGACAAGAGAAAAGCCTAAGGATCCACAATAGAATAGAGGACCACTTCAATGCTAGAAATGTGGAGGACCCCACATGCGCAAGAGTTGTCCACTCGAGAATGAGAGTGCAAGACCGACTTATAACATTCAAGAAGCAGAAATAGTGGGTCAAGTGGCAAGGGTAGTCCCTAGGATTTATGTAGCAATGGAGGACCACCAAGCAGATCACCAGTCAACTATGGTTGAAGTAGCAGGTAAGATTGTTGAGCAATCTATTTCTATTTTGATTGACCCTAGTTCTACTCACAGTTACATTACTCCTAGAGTAGTGGAGATTTGTGCTTTTAAGAAGGTAAAGCATAGAACTCTTGGTTAGTTCAACTATCCACTGGAACTAAGAGAAAGGTTAGTGAAGTGGTAGAGAAATGTCTATTGGTCATGGATGGATTGGTCACTTGTGTAGATCTGAATGTTCTACCGCTTGGTTCCTATGATGTTCTCATTGGAATGGATTGGCTAGAATCTCACAGGGTGAAGCTTGACTGTTACAATAAGACTTTCGAATGCATGAATGAAGAAGGGAACCTAGTAGTTGTGAAAGGTATTCCAAAGGTGATTTTAGTATGGCAGGTTTCAGCAATGCAGTTAAAGAAGTTCTATAGGAAGGGTTTCCAGTTGTATGCAGCTCATATTTTGGAGACATCAAGAGATGAAAATCCTAGGTTGGAGGACTATCAAGTGTTACAGGAATTCAAGGACGTGTTTCCTGATGAGATTCCAGGGATTCCCCCAAAGAGGGACATTGACTTCACTATTGAACTTGTTCCAGGAGCAACACGAGTGTCCAAGACACCCTATAGGATGAGTCCACCAGAGATACTATATTTGAAGATGCAACTGCAAGAGTTGTTGGAAAAGAAGTATATCCAACTGAGTGTGTCTCCTTGGGGAGCACCAGTTCTGTTTGTAAAGAAGAAAGATGGTACACTCAGGTTATGTATTGATTACAGACAGCTAAACAAGGTTACTATGAAGAATATATATCCTTTGCCTAGGATTGATGACCTCTTTGATCAAATGAGAGGAGCAAAGGTATTTTCCAAAATCGACTTGAGGTCTGGTTACCATCAGGTGAGAATCAAGGATAAAGACATTCATAAGACAACCTTCGGGACAAGGTATGGACATTATGAGTTTGTAGTGGTACCATTTGGTCTCACAAATGCACCAACTACATTTATGTTCCTTATGAATAGTGTCTTCAGCAGATATCTGGATAAGTTTGTTCTTGTCTTCCTTGATGACATTCTTGTTTATTCTAAGAATGAGGAAGAACATGAAGAACATTTGAGATTGACATTGAAATTGCTCAAGGAGCATCAACTGTATGCAAAACTGAGCAAGTGTGACTTATATAGAGATAGAATTCAGTATTTGGGTCACATTATCTTAGAAGAGGGTATATCTGTGGACCCTGAAAATATTGAAGCCATTATGAATTGGCCTAATCCAAGAAATGTGACAAATGTAAGATCTCTTATGGGACTTACAGGATACTACTGGAGATTCATTGAGGGATTTTCCAAAGTTGCACATGCCATCACTTCTTTGCAAAAGAAGGGGATGAAGTTCGAATGGACATCGAGGTGTGAAGAAATTTTCCAGAGGTTGAAGAATCTTCTCACCAGTGCACCCGTATTGAAGGTTGCAGATCCAGAGAAAGACTTTGTGGTGTGTACCGATGCATGCGGACAAGGGCTTGGAGGAGTCCTTATGCAGGACAACCACATGATATGTTATGAGTCAAGAAAGATGAAGGAGCATGAGAAGAACTATGCCACTCATGATCTAGAGCTTGCAGCCATAGTACATGCTCTCAAGATGTGGAGGCATTACTTGATGGGTAGAAGATTTGAGCTCAGAACATACCATTGTGGTCTGAAGTATTTGTTTGATCAGCCTACTCTGAATGCTAGGCAAGCAAAATGGCTGGAGTTTTTATGTGAGTTTGATTTTGAAATCAAGCACATAAAGGGAAAGGAAAATAAGGTAGCTAATGCACTCAGCAGAAAGGTGCAGGAAATGCATGTGGCATCTCTTAATATTTTCCAATCAGATTTGAGGCAGCAGATTGTTAGTCATGCTGCTGGAGATGAATTGTATGAGCAAGTAAAAGACAAATTGTAGCAGCAAAGTCTTGAGAAGAGGTATGAGGGATATAAATTGGAAGAAGATGGACTTCTCACTTATAAAGGTAGAATTTATATTCCATATGTAGCAGATTTGAGGAGAGTTGTTATGGATGAAATCCATCAAGCTTCGTATTTTGGTCACCCAGGATATCAGAAGACAATTGCTACAGCTAGAAGGCAGTACTTTTGGCCAGGAATGAAAAAGGATATGGATGAGTACATTTCGAGGTGTATGAAATGTCAACAGGTAAAGGTTGAGCATCAACATCCAGCAGGTTTGTTGTAGCCCTTGCCAATTCCAGAATGGAAATGGGAAGTTATTTCCATGGATTTCATTACAGGATTGCCAATGACTTGGAGGCAACATGATTCCATCATGGTTGTGGTAGACAAGTTGACTAAGGCAGCGCATTTTATACTGGTTAAGTCTACGCATAATACTGATGACATTGCAAAGATATTCATGAAGGAGATTTTCAAATTGCATGGATTGCTGAAGGAAATAGTCTCTGACAGAGATGTCAAGTTCACTTCCAACTTTTGGAACGGGTTGTTTGCAAATTTGGGTACAAAGCTAAACTTCAGCACTGCATACCATCCTCAGACAGATGGGCAGACAAAGAGAGTTAATCAGGTGCTTGAAAACATGCTTCGCATGTACGTAATGGACAAACCAACCAAGTGGGAAGACTACTTACACTTGGTAGAGTTTGCTTACAACAATGGACAACAGGAATCCTTGGGGATGAGTCCGCATGAAGCTTTGTATGGAAGGAGGTGTAGGACACTTGTGACTTGGGATAATCTAGTGAACATGATTGTGCTTGGACCAGAATTGCTCAGGGAAATGGAGCAAGAGGTTGTAAAGATTAAGCAGAATCTGAAAGCAGCACAGGACAGACAGAAAAGCTATGCAAACAAGCATAGGGTGAATAGGGAGTTCAGTGTTGGGGATCATGTTTACCTCAGAGTGAGGGAAAAGAAGAGTTCCTTGAAGCTTGGAAGTTGTGCCAAGCTGTCACCTAGATACTGTGGGCCTTTTGAAGTGCTTGAAAGAATACGGCCCATCGCATATAGACTTGCATTGCCTGCTAGCACTAGGGATCATAATGTTTTTCATGTTTCTTTGCTTAAGAGATATGTACATGATCCTAACCATGTGATAAATTGGGATGTGATTCAGGTGGAACCCGAGGGAGAGTTCCGAATCGAGCCAATGCGCATCCTCGACAGGAACGTCACAATGCTCCGGAACCGGGCCATAGGGAAGGTAAAGGTGCAATGGGAGCACTACGGACCTGAAGAGGCCACGTGGGAGCTGGAGGATGCCATGCGATTAGCACATCCATTTTTGTTCAATTCTATGGAACACTGAGGCGATACCAGTGTAGCATTTTGTTCAAATTTTGTGAAGCACTGAGGACAGTGCTATTGAAGGGGGAGGGGAATGTAACACCCCGATTTTGACCCCATTGCATTTAATGTACATGATGTATATATTGTAATGAATCATGGTGTGGAGATAAAGGCCAAAGGCCCACCATCGATTGGTTATGCTATGTTTCGGGTTGAAATTGTCATCGATGGTATATCAGGGCATGTGGCATACACATCAAGTTTTGTCATCATGTAAATATACCTCTTTAATTAAATGAACCCAACCAACTACGCTTGCGGCAACTAAATTGAAAAGGGGCATGATTTTCACAAGGATAAGGGGGAAGGATGTCAAACCTTGAGCCATGAGAGAAAATCCATGTGTCACCACCCTGTTTTGATTTTCCATCTTTCCTTGTTTTATCCAACAACCACCATTAAAAGCTCTGATGTTAGTTGGGGCAGTTATGGCTAGGAGTGGAGTGTGGCAGGACTATCAGTCCTTTCCGACACACACACTCCACCAGCAAGTTGACCCTCGCATTGGAAGGAAAAACAAACCACCGCCATCACTCCAGGGGACTCTCCACTCTCTCCATGACGGTGCTAAAACACTCATGCACTTTTGACTACGCCATTCTCCTCCATAGTTTGTTCATCCTCACACGGGGACGATAGCTTGCTCATTCTCACGCACAGGCATCTTTTCTGTTTGACCTCACGCAGCCAGGAGGGGAGCCGCTTATAGATTGTCATTCACGTTTTTCCACAGAGTGGAATCTAGTGTGCTTTCCCTCTGTATTTTGGGGTTTGGTGCAAGTTTCCCTCACGCACAGGTTGGGAGACTGTATTTTCTTCCCCAGTGTGGTCTGTGTAAGTTTTTCTGATTGTTTCATTGCCCAGGACGGACTATTGTTTTTCCCATGTTGTGAGTTGTGTTTACTGATACGTTTTGGGATTGTTGTAATTCGCTTGGGAGTCATTTTGGCCATGATAGGGCCAAAAATGACTCAGGATTCATTTTCTCTGTTTAAGTTGTAACGGCTGATTGATTGCATGCGTGCAATGGTTGGTCTTTGGACTGCGTTGGGAGTAGGGATGGGGGCTTGGTTTGCTTGATAAACCTGGTGTGTTTGGAAACCACACAGACAGAGCTAGAGGGCTGGATTTCTTCTCCACAAAACCTGAATAGCACTGGAAGGGAAGTCAGGGCCTGAGGGACTATGTAGCAAAGAAGGGACTGATTCCTTGTGTTGGGCATGTGTGGGTGTCTTAGAAGTCAGGCTAGTTCCGGTGTAGGTGTTCCTAGCCCTGTAATGGGCTCACCAGCTTAGCATTTAGCCTTTCCCAGCTCCTTGATGGCCCGATAAACCCAACTGTGTTGGCTTGGCTGTGTTTTGTGTATCCTTGGCTATGTGTAAGCCTGCTTGTTCCTTATTCCTTGGAGAATCATGCCCAGCTCGGGGGTGGCAGCGTTGCTGAGAGATTAAGGAGCACGTTGGCCTATGGTTGGGTGAAACGTTGCAGCGACGTAGCTGGTTGCGGAACGAGTTCTTTATGAGATAAGTAATCTTGTCTATTTTACATCTGCAATCACATTACTGTTAATGAATATGATGAACATGTTGAATGCTTGTATGAATGTATGTTGCTTCCGTTGTGTAAGATAAATAATCATGTATTTGTGTATATTCTACTTGAATGCATTTTGTTTCAGCATTTTATGAATTCACATGTTCATGGGGCTGGTTGCCCGGATGGTTAAGGCCATGGTAGCGTCCTCCTCGCTGGTTGGAGGGTAGGGGACGTTACATGGTGTGTTTCTATTCACACTCCTTGTTCATTTTTGTGAAAATGTGTTGCCACTAGCTTAATTATTGAGTGTCATGGGGAATTCACTTGTTAACCAATATCTTGTCATGTCCATTCAAAGGGGATTTTAAAATTATGAAAAAAATAGTTAATATATTATTTCATATCAAGGGGGGAGTTATATCTTTTTAATTGACGTAGGGATACAGGTATTTGGGGTGTGTGATATGCATTGGTAAGGGATTTCCAAGAAAGAAATCTAATGCATACACATAGTGACATAGGAAATATCAATGGAGCTACACCAAACAAATGATCAAATTTATCCAATAAATATATTTGGGATATAAATATTAGATCTACATGAAAAAAGAGTCTCTGGTAGAATTTTATTGATTTGGCATCATTCAAGTCTCACAAATATTTGAAATGGGATTGCACTAAGATCAATATGGTCATTGATGGTGCATCACTACCCAATCTGTCAATTAAGAGGGTGTTATATATTATAGGCTTTCGATGCCTCTATAAAGGAATTTATTGTTGCATCATTTGTTGCTACTACTTTAGATATAGGGAATGGTAGCTCTATCATTATTTCCATCCAAACACATGGCAAAAAGAATGAATTCTCAAGAAAAAATGAATGTAATTTGTTTTGTACCCACCGAAGGTCCTCAATTCGAACTTAGACATTTTTTGTTTCTACAGAATGTTTACTTTCTCTAGACGCATCAAAATTTAGTATCTCTGGTATTACACATCCATTGGGACTGAAAGCTTAAGCTATTGCATATCAGACTGAAATTATATCACGAAAATAACTAAAAATTCATTACATACTAGACAAAGATGGAGAAATTGTCACAAAAATAACTAAAATTTCATCACACACCAGACAAAGATGGAGAAATTATCATGAAAATAACTAAAAGAACAAAGATGGAGAAATTATTACGAAAATAACTAAAATTTCATTACATAGCAGATAATTAAAATTTCGTCACATACCAGACAAAGATGGAGAAATTATCACGAAAATAACTAAAAGAACAAAGATGGATAAATTATTACAAAAATAACTAAAATTTCATTACATAGTTCACAGAGATGGAGATTCATTACATAGCAGACAAAGATGGAGAAAGTATCATGGAAATAACCAAAAATAACTAAAATTTCATCACATACCAAACTTAAATGGAGATGCGGGGTATCGATCCCCGTACCTCTCACATGCTAAGCGAGCGCTCTACCATCTGAGCTACATCCCCATGCCCTGAATAATATCTGTACTAAAATGAGAGTATATATCGGATTCGAAAGGAACTAAAATCTGATTAACATAATAAAAAATAAAACATGTATGGTAGACAGCAAATGTCTTAGCGCTTATATATAACTAATCCGTGGAAGGAACCTTGAAGGAACTTACTTTTGCACCACTAAAATCACAATTCATTCTTTTTTTATCACATTTCAGTTATTTTTTATTTTTATTTTTTCACAATAAATTATTTTGACAGTCTTATGCTTAATCATATGTTCAAATGTTTTATTTAAGTGTCATATACATTTGGTCATAAGTTTAAATCTAATAAAATTAACGACAAACTACCCAATCATCCAAGAAACCTTAATGTCTAAGAGGTTCTATGCCCGTGATGGCCACTCTTGCATAAATATTAACAATGCCCAAATTATGTTGGAACAATTGAGTGGGCCTAATGGTTAAGAACACGTGTTATCTCTTTGGAGGTCACAAGTTCAAAGGGTAGGGATGTTCATTGGCTTGTTGTGACAAGGCTGCAAGGGTAGGCCACCGTTGGGATAGAGGCTCACCACAGTGGGCTTCGAGAGGTCTTGACCCTTACCCTTGGGGCACTTACAATTCCAATAACTGAAAACTACCATTTGATGTTGCGACAAGGTTGGAAGGGTAGCCAATCACTGAAAACTACCATTTGATGTTGTGACAAGGCTGGAAGGGCAGGTCTCGACCCTTACCCCTGGGGCTCTCGGATTATACAATTCCAATCACTGAAAACTACCATTTGATGTTGTGACAAGGCTAGAAGAGTAGCCAATCAATAAAAACTACCATTTGATATTGTGGGCTTCGGGAGGTCTTGACCCTTATCCTTGGGGCACCCAAATTATACAATTCCAATCACTCAAAACTACCATTTATTTGAACAATATTGGCTAAAAAAACCTCACCAAATTTTGAGTGAGTACAATTGGTCGAGAGTTTAGCTTTACACCAAAAAGAATCGAATTCCGGCCACAAACTGCCACGAAAGTTAAAAAGTCGGCTGTCCAATTCGCAAGACCAACGGCAAATCATAGAAGGTCGCGACTCGTGATGCATTAGTCGACGGTCTAGTCAACCGATTTCATTATAAAACCGCTAAGCTGAACCTACAGTTACCCATCGAATTCTGCGCTTGAAGTATTACACTACCTACAGTTACCCATCGAATTCTGAGCTTGAAGCAGTACACTACCTGCCATACATTCTCTATACGTTTCGGCAAGCTTCCATAGGTATTTTCATTCCCCGGAAATATTGTTGATAATCCTGACCCCGTGTTGGCCCGTTTCCACGGTCAGATAAAACCAGAGTAGATTTGAGAAGAGTCTAACAGCAGATCGATTCAGATGGAGTGCCATAGGAAGCTAGCAACAGAAGCCAAGGAACTTGCAGAGGAAAAAATTGGTAGTGGGAATGATGTTTCAGGTGCAATGAAGCTTGCAGTGAAGGCCCGACGTTTGTATCCTGAACTAAAAGGCATTGATCAATTAATCTCAGTTCTAGACGTCCTCCTGGCCGCAGCGGATAATCCTAAGGATTACAGAAGAAAGAGGAAAGACTATTACAGGATCTTGCAGGTTGATCCACATGCCGAAGAGAACGTGATTAAGAAACAGTACAGGAAAATAGCGCTAAATGTTCATCCTGATAAGAACCCATCCGTTGGAGCGGAGGAAGCGTTTAAATTAGTTATAGAAGCCTTCGAGGTACTTTCGGATGAGCACAAGAGAGCAATGTACGATCAAGGAGTGTGGCACGGTCTTTCGAATATCAGAGCTGGAAGAATGGCAGAATGGCAGAGGAAGAGGGAGGAATGGCAGAAAAATAGGGAAGAATTGCAGAGAAAGAGGGAGGAATGGCAGAGAGAGGAGGAGCACAGCCAGAAAGAGACGGAGGAATGCAAGAGAAAGTGGGAGGAGTGGCGGAAAAAGATGGAGGAATTACAGAAAAAGAGGCCGCAGAGTTCGGACGAGGATCTCGATACAGCACGGATGAAAATGCAAAAAAACAAAGAGGAATGGGAAAATAGGAAGTCCCAGATGTCCGAAGAGGATATGAGAAAAACGACGGAGGAATGGAAGGAAAAGTTAGCAGGCATCAGCCGAGGACCTCCAGAGATGAGGGATGAAAATGCAAATTGACAAAGAAAAATGGCAGAAAAGGAGTTTCCCCATTTAAATTATTTCGCACATAAGTTTATTTGCGTAGAAATTGTGTTTTAGTTTACCTACGATAATTATGTATTTTAATATGCCTCTATCGTGTTTATATATAATTATGTAGAAATTGTGTTTAGTTTATCTACGATAATTTCTTCAAAGTGGAGAAATGAAATATAGAAGATAGCTTTGATATTTGCACAAGTGACATCATAATTTGCACAAGTGACATCTTTTTTCATGTGGACCATTTGTGTGGGTCCTCTTATAATCTCATGTATTGAAGATCATTGAACAGCCAAATAACGTTGATAGATGAAGAAAATATTTTGTTTCAAGTTTTTAATATTCCAATTCAATCTATTGAATATCGATAGTATATAGTCAGGATATCCATTAGTAGTTTGTTGCTTAATTTTTATGACGTAATGGATGCAGAAGCTAACTCACTTGCCACAAATATTGTAACTTAGGAGGCACAAGTTTTGATAGACTTAACAATTCCATTGAATTTATTTTTACCTTTTCTCTTCACACATAATTATATGACCAAAAACATACACATAGATCTCAATAACATGACTATGTGCATGAAGGGTGGTTTTCCTGTTCTACTTAAAAAGAACAAGGTTGATTGGTACCCATAGTATCGCCATCATAACTTCGTTAAGTTACATTATAAAATAAAGGAGATCCAAATACCATCCATTATACTTTAAGCTTTTAAATCTCATTTATTATTATCCTTGGAAAAATTAAAATATAAATTCCTTGTTTTTTTCATGAAACAAAATTTCAATTAGGTTCTCAAAAAATTAAAATATAAATTCATTGTCTTCTTCTTGAAGCAAAATTACAAAATTTTAATTAGGTAAGAACCCATAAATTTAATAAAATGATAAAAACAATCTATGTTTGCTCAAATAATTTTGATTTGGAATTATAAAAAATAAGTTCTATATGCAAAAGAAATCTCAATTTAGCATGGATTGATCAGCTATATTATCTCCCTATCCAAGAGTGTGTGTGAACATGAATATCATTGATCTTTTCACAAAGAAATGTGTCTATAGAGTTTGTAGGAATGACACATGTAGGATGTTTAAGTCAAGTACTGACACTTATGAATATACCAACATTTGTATACATGATTATGAATGGGACATAATATTCTATAATTCATGGCCATCTCACATCAAAGAGAGGACATAGCGTTTGAGAGTTTTTTATTATTTGGATGGTCTTTTTCCTTAAGTGAAATGCAAACTAAAAGCTAGTGCATGCATCCAACGAAACCAAAAATATCTTGGATACACCACAGGGAGGATTTTAAACTATAACAAACCATAGGGAGGGTGATGTTAGCAGCAGTTTCCACAGTTTTTTTTTGGTCTCATGTTAGCACAAATTCCATAACAAAATATTGGCAAATTGGAAGCGAGGAAATGCTCTCTTATGACATGGACTTTAGCTTTATGGACAGTGGAGTGGTGAGGATGATCATTTGGGTGGGCCTGCACATCAGGTATAACAAAATGGTGTAGCCTAAATGCAGGATGGTTTTGACCTAAATTAGCCTACATGCGGGATGGTTTTGACCTAATTTTTAGCCTAAATTCGGGATGGTTTTGACCGAATTTTTGTTAGAATTTGCAAAGTAAAGTTATCATGGGTTTTTAAGGGTACCGATTTCATTTATAAATTGGTTTTTGAAAGTATTGATTTAATTTATAATTTTAAAATCTTGGCAAACTACCAAGTCAAAAACTTAGTGGGTTTAGACTTCTTCTTTCCATCCATCTCCCATAAATTTTTAGCTATTATACATAGTACTATTAAATATGGATATCTTATAGCGCACAGGAAAAATCACTGAACCTAAAAGAAATCAGTCGTTAGACATAGTGCTACCATAAATGGATATATTGTAGTGCACATAAAATTTCAGTGAATAGAAAAAAAAGTTAGGCATTAGATATAGTGCATAAAAATAATGTACCAAACATGGATATCTCTCACCACACAGACAATTTAGGGATAGTGCAAGCTAATGAGGGTCACTTTTGGCACGTTAGATGCAATAGAAAACTGAAAAATCAGCAATCCCTCAACTTAATTGCTTTTTTTGAGATACTTACACAAAATATCTTGCTTTGAGTAAAAAAAATTAAATGTAGGAAATTGAATCACGTTTCCAAATATATAAGGTTTATGTATTGAAATTTTTTATAACTATGTCAAATTTCATTTTTTCTAATAGTCACTTTTTTTTAGGCAAATCATAAGGTATATGTTTTTGTGGGTGCAGCCTTCGAGGTCCTAAATGATGCTTTCGGGATACAAAACTTTGCAAGCATGTAGAGAACATATAACACTAGTGCAACACTATTTTTCAAAAATAAAATTAGTAATTTTTATTTATTTATTTATCTAAGTGATCATTCCTTGAAAATGGTATGTCTTTTGTGGGTGCAGCCTTTGAAGGTCTTAATGAAATATTCATGAAATGGGTTTTTTTATAGAATGTAGAGGTCAATATCTTCTAGTGCACCATATAATTGTTTTTTAAAACGATTACGAATTGAAAAAGTTATGGGAATAACACTCACGACATGTATTTTGAATTAAGGAGTTAAGACACAATAGAAATTGAAAACAAATAGGAAAATATAATATTTTTTTATAAAAATTACATATTTAGAATCTACAGAAAAAATGATATTTATGTTTAAGATTTCGTCAAAATTGACTGTGTGTAGCATACCGTAACGAGTGTGTAAATAATGACTTCTTCAGAAAATGGAGGAAATTCCTAATTAGGTATGGTCATCGTCATCATGATCATCATGTTAATCATCATCATCATGATCATGACGTTCACCATCACCGTCTTCATCATCATGGTGTTTAACATCATCATCATCATCATCATCATCATCATCACCATCATCTTCATGGTCATCATCATCATCGTCGTCGTCATCATCGTCGTCATCATCATGTTCATCATCATCATCATCATGCTGATCAACATCGTCATCATGACCCTCATGATCATCATCATCATATTCATCACCATGATGTTCATCATCATCATCATCATCATCATCTTCATCATCACGATAATCATCATAATCGTCATCTTCATCATCATCATCATGTTAATCATCATCATATTCTTCATCATCATCATCATCATCATGTTGATCATCATCGTATTCATCATCATGACCCTCATCATCATCATCATCATCATCATCATCATGTTGATCACCATCATCTTCATCATAATGATCATCATCGTCATCATCATCATCATCTTCTTCTTCATTATCATCGTCTTCATCATCATCATCATCATCATCATCATCATCATCATCATCATGTTCATCATCATCACCATCATCATGTTCATCATTATCATCATCATCATCATCATCATCATAACCATCATAACCATCATCATCATCATCATGCTGGTCATCATTGTCTTCATCAACATGATCATGACCATCATAATCATCATCATCATAATCATCATCATCATCATCATCATCATATTCATAACCATCATGATCATTATCATCATCATCATCATCATCATCATGTTCATCTTCATCATCATGATCATCATGATCATCATGTTCATCACAATCACCATCATCATGTTCATCATCATCACCATCATCATGTTCATCGTCATCATCATCATCATCATGTTGATCATTATCGTCTTCATCATCATGATCATGATCATGATCATCTTCTTCTTCATCATCATCATGTTGATCATCATCGTCTTCATGATCATGACCCTCATCATCATCATTATCATCATCATCATTGTGTTGATCACCATCGTCTTCATCATCATGAACATCATCGTCATCATGATCATTATCATCATCATCGTCTTGAAGATCATGATGTTCATCACCATCATCATCATCATCATCATCATCATCATCATCTTGATCACCATCGTCTTCATCAGCATGATCATCGTCGTCGTCATCGTCATCATCATCATCATCATCATCGTCGTCGGCTTCATCATCATGATGTTCATCATCGTCGTTGTCATCATCATCATCATAATCATCATCATCATTATCATGACCATCATCAGTATCATCATCATCATCATAATCATCATCATCATTATCATGACCATCATCATAATCATCATCATCATTATCATGACCATCATCATCATCATCATCATAATCATCATCATCATCATCATCACCATTATTACGATGTTCATCATCATCCTCTTCATCATCATCATCATCTTCGTCATCATCACCATCATCATGTCCATCATTATTATCGTCATCATAATCATCATCATCATCATCATCATCATAATCATCATCATCATCATTATCATCATCATCATCATGTTCATCATCATCATCTTCATCACCATGATGTCGGATCACCATCATGACCATCATCATCATCATCATCATCAACATCATCATAACCATCATCATGATAATCATCATCGTGATCATGATCATCATCATCATTGAAACCTTCATTGAAACCTTGAAACACACTGTAGTGAGTTCATTGAAACCTTGAAATACGTTGCATTGCAGTTATATTTATTAAATTACACTGTAGTGAGATCATCGAGACCTTTAAATATAATAGTTTTTTCTTTTGACATAGTGCATTCATAAGTAATATATAACCCACACAAATCAATACAATAGATTGACACAAGAACATGTGGAAACCAAAGAACAAATTCAAAGTGAAATGTATCATTCATTTATAACTGAAATGTCAATGTACATGTCTCCAAAAGTACATATATATCCAAAAGTATCCAAAAATTAACTAGAAGTACATGTGTCTCCACAACTATCCAAGACTATCCAAGCCACATGTACATGTATCCAAAACTATCCAAGCCACATGTACACATAAGTGAAATGTCAATGTACATGTCTCCAAAAGTACATGTATCCAAAACTGTCCAAGCCACATGTACATGTATTGAAATGTACATATCCCATAAGACACATCAAAACTCAAGCTTCCTCTTGTTATTTCTCAAGGTTGATCCTGTAGGCACAACTCTAGGATCAGTGTGCATCTCTGCATCCTACAAATTAAATATCAATTGTTAAATTCAACAAACTATGTACTAATACATTAGCTCAATAAAATACCATATCTAAATTAACTCAACAATTGTCAAAATGTTAATGGACATTGCATGAAACAATTGGTCATTAATGGACATCTCACCTCAGCGAGAGACTGTGACAAAAGGGACTGTGTTCCTTGTGTAGCAGATGGAGCTGTTGGTTGAACATCAAGGATGGTCGCATCCATGGTCGAACCAAAGGGGGCAAGAACTGCTGCTGTTGGTGGTGGCTACAATCACCAAATGTTGAAATAATTAGACATGTGCATGAATAAACAATAGACAACAATAACACACTATGTATAGATCATGTTCAAATAGTTGTACCTCTATGTGGCTTGTTGTTATTGCAGATACCACATTGATTGCTGCATCAATAACTCCTGCTGCTGGTGGCTACAATCACCAAATGTTGAAATAGTTAGACATGCATGAATAAACATATGTCAACAATAATAAACTATGTAACGATCATGTTGAAATAGTTGTACCTATGTGTGACTTGTTGCCATTGTAGATGCAGCACTGACTGCTGCATCAACCATCCCTGCAAGGTTTTCAATAGTAAACTATGGCTCCTGATGCAGTAAACATGCAAATCAAACATTAACAAAACATTTTATGCACTGGATTTCAAGTTAACCAAGAAATATCATCGAAGGATATACATTACCATGGTATCAATAGCTCCATGGTCGTGGACAACTGGACTCTTGCTAGGAGTGGGCCACCTCATATACACATGACCCTTGTTCACATATGGCCTATGAGAGATACAACTCCAAGAAATGGTCCAGGTGTTTCGGTTTGTTCCTATAGTCAACAAGAGTTCATGTAGTTATACATGCATGATTCAACAAACATACATGTATTTAAAAAATGGCATTTTTTAAATGTTTAAATGTTTACCTCCATCACTGCTTTCCCCCGTGAAGGATCTGGCATCTGCCAGTTTAATAATTGTAAATATTAGACCGTAGATAGCATTAGTGAACTAACATGTACAATGTGTGGAAATTAACAAATTAACAAGTATTAAAAAACTGACATTTTTAAAATGTTTACCTCGGTGTGAGATACGACAATGGGTGCTATATGAATCTATCCACCAACCAAGAGATCAGTGGATGGAATGTCATGCCCAGATATTTCCTCGGTCGATACGACCATGGATTCTACCTCCATCACTGCTTTCCCCCGTGAAGGATCTGGCATCTGCAAGTTTAATAATTGTAAATATTAGACCGTAGATAGCATTAGTGAACTAACGTGTACAATGTGTGGAAATTAACAAATTAACAAGTATTAAAAAACTGAAATTTTAAAATGTTTACCTCGGTGTGAGATACAACAATGGGTGCTATAGGAATCTCTCCACTAACCAAGGGATCAGTGGATGGAATGGCATGCCCCTCTGTAGAGTGTGGAACATGGAACTATGGGGTGTCGCTGCCGGCATAAAGCATCAACTGCAAGTTCACAAAATTAATATATTAGCTTAAACTATACTTATGTGTACAAAGAGGAAAATAAATGAAGAATTTATTACAATTAGCCATATACATAGATCACTCAAAAACCCATAGAAGGAAACATCTGACGAAAGACCATAGCAGGGATGGCCAGACAATGTGCACTCGTGAGGCTCAAAAGTAGGCTGGGAATGTGCTGATGGTGCTACACTAGTAGATGGTCCTGCACTAGATTGGGGTACTACACTAGTGGGTGGTACTGCATTATAAGATGGACCTGCACCGTGATGACCTGGTGTATGTACCACACCAGGGACAGATGTCCCTTCCTCACCCATATGTTGAACCATAGTGCTATGACGAACAACTGCCCATGCCAAAATCAAATATGCATCACGTGTCTGTGGAATAACATGATGTACAGGTGGGACATTTGGCCCAGGAAACTACCTGCAAGGTGCAGGGATAGGGCGATCAACATCTCAAAGCCTCGCATTGGGTCGGTTTTGGGGAATCCCCCCACCGATCCCCTGAAACTGCAATATATCAAAATAGTTTACGTGTTTACCCAACATGAACTCTACATACATCTTCCAAAGGAAGTACAAGGGGATTTCCCTGTTGTTGTGTGGTGGGATATAAAAAACCATATACCATCTGTCCATCTAGTTATCAACAAATGGCTGATATGTGCACCACTCGATAGAGATATGTGGCCTATTTGCATTTGGGATTTCCCTCGTGCGAGGGTCCCTAAACAATGAAAATATATGCTCTTTGGTAATTTTCAACCTTTTTATTGAATTGTATCTAAGCCCATCAGCGTACTCTTGTCTTTTTCTTTCTCTATATGATGTAATATCATATAGTATGTTGCTTGACAATGTAATAGTCTCAAAAATTGCATCCAAAGTGGATGCAAGTGAACGTCGAATCCTATCACCACCACTAAAAGCAATATTGAGTCCTCTCAAGTGGGCAAGCTCAATCAATATTTCAGCATTTGTGTCCATAGCCGCAACTACAGTAAAAAAATCAATAAGGAAATCATTAGAAACATATACATGGTATATAATGACATCTCTTCAAAATTGAAAATGTAAATTAAATCAAACTCAAGTAAGCAATTTAATGGCATTCACTTACATACGTTTAAAACTTAAAATTAAACATTTAACAATTAAATAGTGAGTTTCGTTCAACTTCTTTCTAGAAGTTAAGGCACTTCTTCACCCTCATTGGTGACTTTTCCATGCACACTTGGGTTTAAACTTCTTTGAATTCAGGAGTGCTATTTTGACATGTTTTGTCCTTTATGTCCCTTGGATATGTAAAAGAAAGGGGCAAGGGACTATTAGGACATGTGAGGCAAGAAAAGGGGTGATACAGGGCTACCACCATATCCTCTAAATATAATTGACTCGATCATGGTTGTGAACACTCTCACGACGCACTCTAGATAGTTCATGGGTGTTCACCATTTTCATTGTTGTATAAACATGGAAACCAACCAAAAGTTACATGGAAAAATGGAGAATTTGTGGACTGGACTACAATTGGTTGTAGATGAGCTTAGAGACTCGACATGTAGAAATATATTACCCATTGTTTTTGCTATTTTAAAAAATGGTTGATAAACCTAGTGATGCAGGGGCATAGACTATTTGAGTAAAGTCATTTATGTCTTTGCTATATCAAGGGATCTTAGGGAGACCTAGAGTCTCACATGTTTCTAATTTTATTTATTATGTTTATAGGATAAAAGAAGCAGAATTCAAGTTCTATTTAGTTTAGGTGATGACCTTTAATTAATTAGCACTAGTCCCCCAATGAATACCGGGGTTGTATGGGGGTGTCAGGACATGTTTACTTGTAATTCAATATCACAGTGAGAAGGTTCGTATATTTCAACTTTTTTTGTCATTACGATAAGGCCAGGGGAACGGAGGGTAAGTCCTATGTGTAGAACAAGAGCAAAGTGCCGAGGAAGGTATAATTAAAACACAAATGAGGTGGGTGCTATAACCAAGAAGTGCAAATATTTTAGTGGAAAAATGGTGGTGGCTGCTAAACTTATTGGAGGAAGGAATAAAACTAGTCATAGTTACTAGTTTTAACTTTGTGTTTATAGATATATATATATATATTGTTGATTTTATATAATACACTATTTTATGTTTCAAAGGGCAGGCTCGAGAGGCACTTTGTTAATGTGTTTTGGCATTTAGTTGAGGGTTCTTAACTAAGAGGCAATGTATAACTACATGCACTTGTGATGAAATTTTGATTATATTCATGGACAAATGATTGTGATGAAATTTTGAGAAACCAATTTACTAAATTTTTATGCATTTTTTCTATTCATGCTTGTGCACATGCATTTCACCTTGTTATGGCCATTTCCGAGGAAACTTATTCAATTAGTATCATGGGGAAATGTCCTTGGAGGGTTGGAAATTTGGGTTTCAGGTGGATGGATACATTGTATAAAGGGAGGAGTTCTAAATTTTTCAATTTTTGGTTGCATTAGGAATTTTTGAGTTCTTAAAAATGAATTCATTGTAGTTATTCACTCATCTTGGTTGAGGGAGATGTGAATTTAATTAGTGACTCATTTATTTCCAATTTACTAAATAATACAAAATTTGGTTGTTTTATTCTATTAAAAAACAATGTTCTAGGTTTAGAATTGACAAAAAAGAATGCTTTGGGTGATTGAATTACCTGGTTAGATGATAATTCATAGGTGGAATTTACTCCCCTCCTACTAAATCAGCTCCTCCAACCATCCCAAGAACCAATTCGCTCCAAAACGCTCCAAATCGCTGTCGGTTTTGCGTTCCTAATGGGTAGAATAGGCCGCGGGTTTCGAGCCTGTCTATATAAATTAATTTTAGTTTTCCAAATCGTGTACGCTTTTTGTAGTTATATAACGCGTACGCAATATGGTTTCCTATCCTACATTTCCCATGACATGTCAGGCTCGGGTTGAACCATAGAAAATGCTATGTAGTAGAAACGCCTTGTATTTTTTGGTAACGTGATCATGTTTTTTAAAACTAAGATTGCATCTAAAAGGTCCCTCATCTTCTTGCACTAACCCTTTAGCAGAATGGAAGGTAGACTTTGAGGCAGTTTAGGAAAACTTTTAGGAACTGCATTGGGCGAGTCAACAAAGGTCCAAACCTCTCATGTACATGCTTGTTGGCTAAATAAAAAATAGACTAGCATTAAAGAAAGACATAACATAAGAATTATTTAACGCTGACATGGATGATGTTCATTAACTAATATACGTGGCAGCAGGCACATAGGAAAATTCAATGCTAGTTGTGCCCTTTCCAACGTTTAATCTTCCACCTATTGCTTTTCTTATATTTTGATAGCCAACATGCAAAAAATAACTTCTTGCAAATCTCTGTTATCGCTACAATTTGGAAATTACTGGGTTAGGTTCTAGTTATTTTCTAATATAGGTTTTTATAATAAAAAACAGGCAAAAAACAATATTAATTGCTACTATATAAAATAAATAATGAACATTGATGTCTCTATTCAATCGCAAAGTGCGATTCAACTTACATATACCACCTAAGACTAGCCCTTCAACTAGCAGCTAACAAATGTTGTTTATTCCATGACAACACCCACCCTGCTCACCCTGATAGATCAATAGATTTTTTTTGTTTCCTTCTTAAGCTGTACAATAATAAAATGTAAATAAGCATAAAAATATTAAAAGCATGCATTTATCTCTCTATAAAACCGTCATAGTTATTCACTCAGATACAAGTAAAATTCCATTAACAAGAGAGCACGTGAGCCACCATTATTGGAGCGAAGCTATATAATAAAAGAGCTAAGCTATATAATAAATATAAAACCTGAAAGAGGAAATCCATAACATTTGGCAGTCCCGGGGCTAGGTGTCTGTGATTCAATGTCAGAAATCCAACATTTGGCAGTCCTGGGGCTAGGCTTCTATGATTCAATATCAGAAATCCATAACATTTGGAAGTCCAAGGGCTAGGCGTCTGTGATTCAATATCTATTCGATTTCGAAGTTTAGAATACATTGGTTTTAAGTTAACCAACTCAAAAACTCATGAAAATTGTACCCATGGAGTCTATTTTCCTAATGGGTAGGCTATTCCATCATTTTGCAGAGCTTAGCACACCATGAATATGCTTTCTCTAAGGTGATTTGCAGTTTTTTAATCAATTTGTGTAGTTACATCATTTCACTCTAAATTTGTAGTGTCGTTATTTATGATTTTGCAGTGGGTTTATATTTCAACAAATTTATAGGTTTGAATTAGATCTGTTAAAGAAATTTGCCATGATTTTTCCTCCGGAGCAATCCAAGATGAGCTAAGCTACGAAGTTTGGCGTTTAACAAATTTATAGGTTTGAATTAGATCTGTTAAATAAATACGCTATGAGTTTTACTCCGAAGCAATCCCATATGATCTGAGCTACGAAGTTTGGCATTTGTGAGGACACAACCATAGATTTGATAGGTCACCCCACCAGAGATTCAACCGAAATAGTGATTCTTTGGCCAGGATTACCCTTGATTTTAAGGAATATCATTAGTTTTGACCTCTTATGCTTGCCATGACTAAGGGCAGCAACTGGAATCCACGAGTGCTAAGATACTCCAAGAGAAATAATGGATGCAGCAACTGACATCCACTAGTGCGAAATTGCTCCAAGAAACGATGTATGCTTCTTCCTCGACCAAGAGTTTGAGGTGTTAAATTCGGGTTAAGTTTTTAAATTCATGTTAAAACCAGAGTCAAGAGTTTGACGACATGGGGAACCTCCTGATGGGCTATCGACAGAAGATGAGTTGACGACAAAGCCTACAAAGAGGAACAACCCCTTAATGAAGGTATGATTGGCATTGAAGAGTCTTTAAGTGAAGAAGATACAAAATCTAAAAGAATAATACACCTCGTGTCACTCTAAACAATTATTACACCAAAGGTGTTATTTAAGGGGTTGTTCCTCTTTGTAAAGTGACACGAGGTGTGTTATTCTTTTAGATTTCGTATCTTCTTCAATTAAAGACTATTCAATGCCAATCATACCTTCATTCTTCAAACTAGGATGTAACTTTCTTTTCATATTCATTTGATACATATTCAAGGCCCTTGTCTTGTGTCGTTGTTTGATAGCTTCAAAATTTTGAGAATGAGTATAAATATTTTTAGGCTTAGGGAGAAATGGCTTTGACATGCCTTGTTCCGATTTGTTTTCCATTGGTCTTTCTTCTAGATCATCGGGTGTTCTGGGAGTTGTCATAGTCTTGTCTTCATCATCTACAATTTGTTTATCTTGATCATTCTTTGCAACTTTCTTTGTATCATGCTTTTACTTTGAGTGTGATCCTTCAAAGTCTTGTCGTGTTTTGACCTTGGCTTTCCTTTTATATCCCTTATGTTGTTTAATAGTTCCCTAACTACCCCTACTCTGATTTCTGGAGCCAGAGACTTTTTTTTTGTGTTGGAGGCTCCGATGGTCCTAACGGTCCCGATCCTGGAAATCAACCCTTTGCAGGTGGATCTTCTGGTGGTTCTTCATCACAACAACCTATCTATCAGTCTACTTACGGTCCTACTGGTACTTATATTCTCTATCAATACTACCAGTACGTATAACCTAATCGCCAGTTACGTTTCCTAGCAACTTTGGACTTGCCTGATTTGTCCAAGTTGATTAATGAGCCCATTCGACATAACCCCTCGTGGCCTCCCATTCCGATAAAGTTACCATCGAACATCCCAAAATTCAATGGGAAGCAGGGAGATGATCCAAAAAACCATGTCATGACTTTCCATTTGTGGTGTTCCTCAAACTCCCTAATGGATGATTCGGTTCATTTAAGACTCTTCCAGTGAAATTTGACTGGTACCGCCGCAAAATGGTACATTGAACTTCCGCAACATTCATTTTTGGATTTTGGTTATTTGGCAACTGTCTTTCTTACACACTTTTAGCTTCCTATCCGCTATGAAATGGGTACCGATCTCTTAACTTCTCTGTGTCAGAACACCTCCACCCACATATTAGATCAATTGTTAGCTAATTGGTTTACTAAATCTTTGTTGCCTCCAATCACCCGAGATGTGGCTATGGGTGGTTTCGTTACTGAAGAGCAAGCCATTAGTCGAGCCCAATATCTAGAATTCATATATTCCCAGGCCGGAACGTTGTATGACTTGATCCCTCAAGCTCCGATCTTGCCAAGCCACCAGCAAAAACCCTTGTTGATGGGATTGTTGGTTCAATCCAGTCCCCGCCAACAGAAAAACCTGCCAAGCAACCCCAAAATTCCACCCCTACTCCTTCAACTCCTAAGGTATCCACCGAACTGAATTCCATTCAGAGTACACAAACACCCGGCAACAATAAAAAGAAAGGTAAATCCAAAAAGAAAAAACCTGGAAACCCGCAGGAGAATCCAAAACCAACCATCAATGAGAATGATAAAGGGAAAAGAAAGGAGAAATATCCATGTCTGCTATGTGGAGGTGACCACTTCATGAAAGAGTGTCCTTGTCATGAATAAATCACTCAATTTTTAAAAACTAATCCCGCGCTAGAATTTCTCATGGATCCTTTTCCCTCTCTACAACAATTGATAGACCACATGTCTAATTAGGGAAATTCTAGTTCATCGAAGGAAATTCGCATGATGTCCTCGGACACTATTAATTTGCAAACTCGAATTCAGAGTTATGACAAACCCATAGATAAGAAATAAGAGAATTCTTCTTCAGGAAAAGCTCCCTCTACTGGTTCTCCCGAGTCCTCGTCTACTGGTTCCCTAACCATCGAAAAACCTAATCTCAACATGGTTTTTCGCTCACCTAAGAGTACTCTTAGGAAGCTTGTTTTTAACCCTAATGCTCGAGCTGCTCAGTTTTATAATGTAGTTGAAGATATTGCTCAGGCACCATGTGCAATGTCTACCTTGGAAGTACTCCAAAGTTATCCAACGCAACGCAAAAACTTTTTAATCGCGTTAGGATCTTTAGACATGGACAACACTAATTTGATTCACTTTAATGTCGAGAACTATAAGTCTAGACTACCTCACAAACTCGCTTTCCAAATCATAACAAAAGTAGTCGAAAATAAGGTCTTTAGAACTGTCTTAGATGAAGGAGCTTCAACTTCAGTTTTGTCCCTGTCTTGTTGGAAAGCTATTGGCTCTCTCGAGCTTGTAACATCACCAACGACTTTGAAAGCCTTTGATGGACGAGGTTTCCAGCCCCATGGTCTCATACTAGCCCTTCCAGTCAAGCTTGGGGGAAAAATCGTTTCCATTCAAGTGGAAGTAGTAGATGCCCCGTTAGACTAAAACCTCCTATTAGGAAGAAATTGGTTTTATGCCATGACTACTGTCGCTTCCATGGTATTTCGAACCGTCCAATTTCTACATCTAGGGAGGATTGTAACCATTTAATAGCTTGATTTATGTACGTTGGATGTTACCATCCCTATAGCTAATAACATCCCTATGTTAGGTCAGTCCCCTCCTCCTTACCAGTCGATTGGGGTAGGCATGCAAAAGGATTCTTCCCTTATGGGTATTTTTCCCTCTAACCCTCCTAACACAGAAACGACAACAGTAAATATGATTTATTCAATTGATTATGATCCAAAGGGAAAACAAATTGTTGAGACCACATGAAGCAATGTACAACGTTATCCAAACCCTTTCCGATGAACACACTAATGACCTTCATTTGGTGGCTTCGGACCCTTACCACCTACCCTACTAGTTAGAACCCTCTCTTCCTTGGTCTTTGTTGAGCTCATATGTGATCTTCCCTATGCTTCGATGAAATCTGAGCCCAGTGATTCATTCCTGGATGAATTCTTGTTTCTGATAAGCACTACTAAGCCATGGTATGGAGATTTTCTCATTTATCTCCAGACACATAGATTTCAGCCCACTCTATCCCGTGACGATCGTCGCTGTATCTGTCACCATGCAAAATAATAACTCATCTTGAATGACACTTTGTATAGACATCGTATTGATTTCGTCCTCCGGCAATGCCTTACCCACGAGGAAGCTGAACAAGTTTTGAATAACTACCACTTTGGAGCATGTGGCGATCATCTATCTGGGATGGCTACAGCCCAGAAAATCCTTCACGCTGGATATTTCTGGCCTTCAATCTTTAAAGATTGTCACGAGGCTGTTAAGAAATGCCCACCCTATCAAAATTTCTCTCCGAAAAAGCACACCCACCCTGCTCCGTTACACCCCGTCATTGTCGTTGGCCCTTTTGCCAAATGGGGGATCGATTGCATGCATTGTAAGCCTACCTCAATCGAGGGGCATGGTTACATTATTCTAGCCATTGATTATTTTACAAAATGGGTTGAGGCCATGCCTACATATGCAGAGGATGGAAAGACTTCCACTCTCTTCTTGTTCAATCATGTGATAGCAAGATTCGGAGTCCCACAGTCCATAGTTACAGATCACAGATCACATTTCCGTAATCAAATGATGGAGGAAATAAGTGCCAAGCTAGGTTTTCGTCATGAAAACTCAATGTCCTTTTATCCACAAGTTAATGGTCAAGTCGAGGCCATTAACAAAGTTTTGAAAACAATGCTGCGTCGGATGGTTGGAGACCATAAATCCAACTGGCACCATATTCTTTTCTCCGCTCTTTGGGATTATAAGACTTCGGTAAAAATAGCTACTAGTTTCACATCCTTCCAGCTTGTTTATGGACTAGAAGCTGTCTTTCCTATTCAATGCCAAATTCCATCCTTGAAACTTGCCGTCGAACTTCTCCCAGACACTTCCTCAGAGGAAGAAATATTGCTCTACTTGTACAACCTTGATGAAACTAGAAGAGATGCTGCCTTAGCCAATGAGGCACACAAGAAACGAGTCAAGGCACAGTATGACAAGTTTGTCCAACCTTGTGCCTTTAACGAAGGTGACCTAGTTTTAACCTATGATCAAAGATATGACAAACTAGGGAAAGGGAAGTTCGAATCCATGTGGTATGGTCCTTTCGTATTTCCAAAGTTTTAGAGAAAGGGGCCTACGAGCTCATGGACTATGATGGAATCCCCTTAGGACAACCTCGCAATGGGTTGTACCTGAAGAGGTACTATGCCTAGATATTTCTTGTATAGTACCTTGTATACATGTATATTACTTGACTTTTTAGTGTGCTTAAGTATCAATATGGTTTTGAGTTTAGTGTCTGTATCTGTTTATACCATGTTTTGGTCATGCATAGCAGATAGATTTCTATGACTTCACTGATGGTTCTTGCCGCCACACCTTGAATCTTGCCTCAGCTGCTTGGGTTCTCTATTCCCCATCTTACGATTTGGTCAGTTCAGGAGCGGTTTGTATTGGCCCCGCTACCAACAATATCGTCGAGTATCGAGCAGTCATAGGTCTTTTGACTGAAGTTGCCTCCCAAGATGTTCGTAACTTGGTAGTCTTGATGGACTCACAACTAGTGGTTTGTCATTTAAAACATGTCTATACCATTAAGAATCATGTTCTTCTCTGTCTCTTTCGGAGGGTACGTTTATTGGAGAGGTCAATTGAAGCTATTACCTATAGCCATATCCCTAGGGAAGATAATGCAGTTGCCGACTCATTGGCAAATTACATCCTAGACTAGCATATTTCCCATTCATGAAGTGGAAATCAAACATAGTTCACTGTAAATAAACTATAAAAGACACATAAAACTCATATAGATACATTCGCCATTTGAGACATATAGACACCAAAAGTAGAAGTCTGTATATATATATATATATATATATATATATATATATATAAACATGTTTTACAAAAAATAGGTCACGAGACCTCATCTGAAGCGCTCAAGTTTTCAAGAAAAAATCATCATACAAAAATCCTGAAGCTATCTATCAGCTTTCAATAAATACATCATGCAGCCTATCATCTAGTGATGCTCATGGTAACACATGACCACACGGGCTACTTGACGTAGCAGTCTACTGAAATGACCCAGTACTCTTGCAGTGGGCCTCTTGTACCTTAGTGGGAGGTCATCGATCAAGGAATCTGGGATGTCTAGAGTTAACCTCTCGAGGTTCTCCTCCATATCCCCTATCAGATCATCACCCTATGGTACAAAACGAGCTCCAGCTCACTTGTCTAGTGGGGAGGATCCCCTAGGTCATGCTGCTCTGACATCTACATGAAAACATTTAAGTCTCGTTACTACAAATAAAAAATATAAAACATCAAAACATAAAAACACAATTTCCATTTTAGTGTTTTGGTTTCTTACCGATATCGCCCCACTGTCCACCAGGTAGAAGCAGTAGATCAAGGTCACCACTGAATTCAGTGCTCGCGTATGCATAGTCCTCAACCATGAGGAGTTGATCTCTCAGCCATCGAAAAAATGGGTCTCCAAACTTCACCTTGCCTCTACCACTTCCTATGAGGGCGATGATCTAGACCCACCTCAGCATGCAAGGGTCTCTCGCCCTCAACTCAGTGAACACCACCTGGGGTCTCATCTAGGGGACCCGCTCAAAAATGAAACATGCTAGAATGGAACCGAAACCGAACTATTTCAGCTCCCCCTGCCGACACTTGGTCAGCTGATCTTTGAAAACTGGAAGTAGAGCCTCCGCCCAGTTGAAGACTGTGTGCACCATAGCCTCTATAGCATAGATAATATGCACTCTAGATGCCTGATGTACCCATTGGATCCCTGCCACTCTCTACAAGGTAAATAAAATTGTGCGAAGAGGGCCATCCACCACTGCTTTTGTGGGAATTTTCTTCCCCGATGTTCTAGTCCCAGGAATACAATGGTGATTTATCAGTTCCTGAGTGGTGATGTCCCCTTCATGAGAACCAATCAAAGAGATGGGAGCACTCCATCTCGATAGGCCTGTCAGGAAGTAGATATCTTCTACTTCAATTGTCAACACATGAGCACCCACCTCAAAATATTGTTGCTCTGGATTCTACATATGGAGAATATGCTCTAATAACTCTCATGTGATACCATGTTGGGTGTGCAAAAAAAATTTAGAAGACCACAGTCTCTCAACGTGGATATACAACCCACGTTTCGTTCGGCAAATTCATCATCATTGTCATGTTGCCTCTCTTTCCAAATGACCATTTTTTACCAAGGAAAACCTACCAAAAACCATCACAAGGCCAATTAGAAACATCATCAACCGTTGAAATCATAAAAAATCATCTATTTTGGCTTGTACATATGTTTTTATTCACCCACGGCCGGCACCGCTCGAGTCCCATTGAGTACAAGTGGTGGCACTTCCTGTGTCAAGTGTTTTAGGCATGGTTCTAGTAGGGTACCGCTTATCCTGCAAGGGATTTAGGGCTCGCTCAAATAGCCCAAAACACCTCCAAAAATTAAAAAAATGAGAGCATGAAATGAAAGGGCAAGGTTCAAGCTTTTACCTGGAACTGACGGTGCGTAAATACGATGGTAGATGCTCCCGAAATCACTAGCTGAAAATCTGACCAAAAAACTTCTCCAAAGGCTCTTCACTATTGGCAAATGGTAAATTTTTTGTTTTTTACTATTTAAATAACTTTTATAAACATTCTAGGTTTTGGCATGTCATAGTTTTTATTGGAGAGTTTAATAGTTTTTTTAAGTCATTGTAGGATAAAGAGTGGTAGCAGTAAAAGTTTTGGGAGTTCGTTTTTTACTTTTTCGTACTACCATAAAACGAAAAAAGTCTTTAAGCATTTATTGCGACACTTAGGTCATGCTCTCAAAACTTAGCATCAACAGTCCGAGTTTGTTTCTGATTCTTTTCAGACTCGTAAAATCCCTCATCATGAAAAGAGACCTAGTGGAGTATTCTTTAAACTCTTTTCGGCTCCTTAAATACGAAAATATTGTCGAGTGATCGTGTCTTCTTCACGCTCGTTAAAGCACTTGAAGAGTCATTCATCTGGCAGTAGGTTATCACTTTTTCGGTTCAAATGAACTATTTACGAAAAAGGACCCTATGGAGTCTTCTTTCGTGGTCGTTCAGACTCTCTAAACATGAATGATACTGAGTTAAATTTCATTGGACTCGTTAAATTAAACATTGAGAGACCCTCTTTTGGGAACGAACCCCTCCTCTCTCAAGTTCGTAAAACATATGAGTTTGGACTTGTCTTCGAACGAGATACAACGAGTGTTTGTTACCCTCTTTGAACTCGTAAAAATGAAAAGAGGCACTCATCAACCATGATGGGGAAATTATGGGAAGGGAATCATTTTGTAAATAAATGGCAGTTTGTCGTTACCTTTGAACATGGCACTTGTCTGCATATCATTTCAGTCAATTGGGTATTCAGCTGATTTCCATGATGATTCACTTTCATGAGTCATGTCACTCCTTTGAGGCTTTCAAAAGAATGCATTATCCACCGTCATATTGTGTGTTTGTCTGGTCTAGTCATGCTGCCAAGTCTTTTGTCGTGCCTCTCGATGTTCAAAGGGAAGATGAAAAAGTTTACCTCTGCAGTAAAAACAATCTTTGTGTCAGTACTTTTGAGTCAGTCTTATGGTTACCTCATTCACATCATTCTAGAACTTTTTTTTGAGTTTTGTGTCGTCGATGTGGGATTCATCATGGCCCTCCTACGGACAAGGATCTCAATACAGCATGAATGAAAATGAAAAAAATTAAAGAGGAATGGGAAGAAAGGAGGTCCTAGATGTCCGAAGAGGATATGAGAAAAATGATGGAAAAATGGAAGGAAAAGTTAGCAGGGATCAGCCGAGGACCTCCAGATATCAGGGATGAAAATACAAATTGAAAAAGAGAAATAGCAGAAAAGGAGTTTCCCCATTTCAATTATTTCACACAAAAGTTTATTGGCGTAGAAATTGTCTTTTAGTTTATGTTATTTACTTATGATAATTATGCATTTTATGCACTATATATATATATATATATATATATATATATATATATTTAATTGTTTAGAGTAACACTACGTATATTTTTTTTTAGATTTAGTATTTTTTCCCTTAAAGAATCTTCAACGTCAATCATACCTTCATTCTACAAACTAGGATGTATTTGATACATATACGAAGCCCTTGTCTTGTGTTGTCATTTGACAACTTCAAGTTTTTTAGAATGAGTGTAATTATTTTTAGGCTTAAGGAGAAATGGCTTTGACATACCTTGTTCCGATTCGTTTTCCATTGGTCTTTCTTCTAGATCATTGGGTATTCTGGGAGTTGTCATAGTCTCTTCATCATCTACAATCCGTTTATCTTGATCATTCTCTGCAACTTTATTTGTATCATGCTTTTACTTTGTTTGTGATCCTTCAAAGTCTTGTTGTGTTTCAATCTTGGATTTCCTTTTATATCCCTTATGTTGTTTAACAGTTTCCTAACTATCCCGACTCTGATTTCTGGAGCTAGAGACTGCTTTTTTTGTGTTGAAGGGATATTTTCCTCTTTTCCTTTCTCCACATTTTGTTTCTCTAGCATCTCTTGTTTCTTAGCATTGAATCCACAACAAAATAGAAAATGTAACCAGGTTCGATTATTTTACCCCAATTCATTGAGAACCAATATGATGAAAATTACTATAAGAGGTATGATCTAGATTATTTCTAACCGTGTTGTTGCTTTGGATAAACTCTTTAAGGTATGATATAGATTATTTCTAACCATGTTTCCATTTTGGATAAACTCTTTAAGGTATGATCTAGATTATTTATAACAGTGTTGCCATTTTGGATAAACTCTTTAACAGGTAATAGGGAAAATTTAGTTTTGAGACACTTGTAGCTTGAAGAAGGAACCGACGGCGATATATGTAAATTGTGGAAAATATTCCCTTACATGCAATATAATGTTTTATGATACTTAATACTTCCCTCCATTCCTCTTTCAATTAATTTTGGTGAAATCCTTTGCTCCAATCCAGTTTTTTCATGCCATGGAAAGAGAAACTAGTTCAAATCAACTTAAAAACGAAGCCTTTTAAACCATAAATCTCCTTCTATGGATAACCCAGTCGCTTCTGCAATAGAGGATTCTAAAACATAAAAACTCATACTATCAAAATCAACCGATGTACCTGTGAGGTTTGAATTACTGTGTGACTTCTACATTGTCACAATTGATTTTTTAAAATAAAGTAAACCATATTCCATCTATCATCATATTTGCACAATGAGGATGCTCTTCAACCCATTTGGTAGTAATAGGCCTAAACCTGTGTATTTTACCGCCTATTTTTTTCATCCTCACAACTGAGGACTAGAAAATACTTGCTCAACTCCACCTGTAAATAAACAAAGAGCTCAAAACAAATTTCAATGCCAACTTTCATATGAATTGCATTCAAATCAAACTGATGTACTTGAAATTGGATGGATCATAAATCGTGGACAACACCAGAGAAGAGTTTTAGTGGTGTCACGTCAATTTGAATGATGGGCAGGTTCATTGAATATTGGACAGTTTCATTCAATTTGTCATTTTTGCAAGCTTTCACTGTTTACTTTATGATTTAAATTGGAACAAATATTTTTTTTCGATCCACGTATGTTCTTTCCCTTTGCAGGATTTCTTTAACATTGGAAAAAAATAGATATGTAACACTCTTTAAATATAAACATCTAACTAAGAAACTCACCCTAATAAAATCAACCACCCTCGAACATAACGAAAATATGGCCTTTTGATATCATCTTCGATGGGAAAAATATTCAAAGGAAGTGGGACCAACTAGATAATGACCAAGGAGCCCCGTCATACTACACCCTCATTTGGTGTAGTGTTGGACACATCCCCGTGATTCCAATCTATCCCACAATTTCTCATGTGGATCCACATAGGGTGAATCCAAAAATATTCCTTGTACCTTAGGCTATATTGGGAATCCCCCTCCCCCATTAATCAACTCACCCTTCAATCATTTCTAAAATTGACCAAGAACACAATTGCAAAATCTTTACTTTTACAACAACATTTGCTTTGATTCCATAAGGATGGCCTTAAATATCCACTATTTTCTTCATCCAACTAAGTTATCTTTAAATTGTCGGGATTAGTTTAGTCATGTATGTTGTCTAAGTTAATTTCATTTAGTCATGTATGTTGTCTAAGTTAATTTCATTTTGTAAGTGTCTTGATCAATAATTTAAACCCAAAAATATTAAATAAAAACTTCCATCCAATATAAATAAGAACTTAAAGCCTTAGTTAGTTTAGTAGGCTCTACCCCCCTTTGATTTATTAGGAGTTAGCTTAAAAGGAGTTGAGTCAAGATCAAGTGATAACACTTGATTCAAGACTTTTCCCTAAGAACACATCGAGCAGCTTGAATATTTCTGCTACCTTAACCCTAGGTGCATAAGAGGAAGAAAGAGAAGGGTATCCCAACTCTTTCACTTGAAATGGCTCTTTATGGATACTATCCATTATAAATATTCTCTTGTTTTGTTATTTACATGTGTAACCAAGATCAATGTTTACCATATTATTATACCTTGTAAATTGTGTCCCTATAACTCCTCTTGACCATCCTCTATGAGAATACTATCACTAAAGAAGTGTGACCCAAATCCTATATTTCATGAAAGGTCATTGTTATTTCCTCCTGACCCATGTTTCATATGAATTGTGAATCCTTTAACGTATTTGATTAATTGTCACCCTATACATCCTTTTGACCTAACTTTTCAAAGATACTTTTTTGGGTAATTTGTTTCCTAATTCCTATATCAAAGGAGGGTTTCCCAACACTTTTTATATCCACTCATTGTTGATAATACTATAATCGATTAAGTGATACTTTATTCCTATATTTGATTAACTCTCTAGTGGGATTCCTTTTTAAATCACCTCTCGAAAGATACTATCCTGGAGGAATGGTGGTCAGATTGTTAAATTTGAGGAACGATCAATTCATAATTTTTCTTGAACCACATTGAATATTTTTTTGATCAAATGACTTGTTATTTACATGTTTATCCTAGAGAAATAAGTAGCAGATTTGTACATATTATGAAGGGTCTTTTGACACTTCCTCTTAACACTACCATTAACAATACTATCATCAATGAAGTGTGAGTTGTTTCTATGTTTGTTGAAGGTTCGCCCATGCTTTATGCTTGACCCATCTCTTTGAGGATGATACTATTAAGTAGGAATGGTTTCCTATTTTAAACTTCATACTTATCATCACTATTTTTAGGCTACTCTTCTCCAATGTGATGTTAAAGGTCTTAAGAAATACACATCCTTCTACTAAAAAAAATCACATTCAAATCAATATTAATAATAACTCAATAACTAGTTATGATCGAAATATCATTCCTACTTGGATGTCAAAAATGGTTAAGCTCTTATTATGCTACTATCGATGTTTGTTTCACACTTTAAGCTTTATTTTGTTTGTTTTACACTTGAGCTTTATTTTTAAAATGAGGATTTTTTTAGAGAATTGATGAATCAATATTTTTATTCTATATGACTTCATTCTTGGTATCTTTATCGATTTCAAAATTTTCTTCTTGAATGATCGTTTGTGAAATGGATATGGATCTTATTTTTAATGGATTGAAAGTTGTTGAAGGAATAACTTTTCCCAATAGAAAAAAATTAAACAATAGTGACATCAAATTTTTAAAAGGGTTTACAGTACTTTAGTTAGTTTTTATTATTGCGAGCTTATTCTACCAATAAACCTTTCGGCATTTTACCTGGAAACCAAAATTCCCTGGTACAAACCGCCATGGGGCCAAGGGTTTGAGAAATGGATTGTAGAAAGCTTTTTAATGTTCATTAAACTACTTCTTCATAACACAAAATAGGGCTAGAATGGACCAGCAGTGGGGGGGCATGAATTGAGGATTAGAATTAGAGTTACAAAAACGTAGTGAAAGGTTTTAAATACTAAAAATACTTTGCTCCTTTGTATATAATTTTTAATTCAAAAAAAATACAAATATGTGATATGACTCTGAAAACACTAATTTTTATCTTAATCATCATGTTCTATTCCACCCTGGGATTTGAGCTTTAAATATTTGTCCTGAAGATCCATATCGTAGGTAGATCGTAGTCCTGAGAATCCAGGTCGAGTGGACACAACTCGCCTAATTTCATCTCATCAATTGAATTGCATGCATCATTGATCTCCTTGGTTCAATGCAAAAAGAAACATATCACTTTAGTTGATCCCCAAGGCAATTCCCTCTAGTCTTACAAGTTATGGAAATTACGAGTGGGATCGTCCCGCTCGGCTATCCATCTATCTTGCTACGTTGTGGTATCTAATACAATACAAGCAATCTCATAAGTGTTTAGCATAAATCTGTCCTTAGCGGGAAAGAAGAAAAAGAATCCATATCGTACACCTGGGAATCCAAATCATCGTAGTCCTGAGCTTCCACGTGGAGGGGACACAACTCGCCTAAGTTTAGCTAATCAATGGAAAAATAAACATAACACTTCAGGTCATCTCAACGTGATTCCCAAGGTAATTTGCAGCCATAAATATTCACATAATTTAAAGCCATAAATATTAACATTATTTAAAGCCATAAATATTCCCCCCACATTGAAACATAATTTAAATCCATAAATATTCCCCCTACATTGAAACATATTTTAAAGCCTTAAATATTTCCACAATTATCATGAACTACATAATTTACATAAATATTTTGTAACATTCTCGGCTAGTTTTTTTAAGAATTCCACCTAGGCATAAAAATTGTTGCTCCAAGCATTTAATGTTGCAAAGGATATGTGTCCTTGACCTTGGGCTTGGGATAAGATAGAGGGAAAGAGAGCAATGGGACATTCTCAAAATATTTAACATGCAAACTATCATCATGCTAATATCAATATCAAAGAACAAGTAAGGTTTTGATGACACATAGAATTGAATGAACTTAATCACAATTCTTACTATTGTAATCTTAGTGTTAGATAGTTGTGTAAAACAAAAAAAGAAATTGCATTTGTTAAAAAAAAAAAATTGCAAAATTTGTGGATTGTTAACATATCATACATTCAATTATTAATCATGTGGTTTGTACCTATTAAGTATCTATTGCATTAATGGGCCATGAGTTACATATTAAGTGGTTGACAAACCCACAAATATACTCAAATAATAATCAAATATGATATACCATATATATAAAGGTTCATGTCATGGCCTATTACAAGAAAACACATAGCATTACAAATGTTATAATCAAATAATTATGAATCAATGAGTTAAGTACCTTTAGAGAGATGAAAATGTGAGCATGAAAAAAGAAATATGACCTCATTTCCTTGGGTTATATCAATGTCCATTGTTTACTCTTCAAAATTGTTATTGTGCCACACATTTGCAGTTAATCTTGCTAGTAAATTATGGAATGACATTAGAATTTACATCAATAACACGTGACTAATTGTTTTGGTGTTTCATAATGCTATGAGTGGAGGAAAATAAATAATGGAAAAGGTGTTATGGCGACTGTGGGATCCAAAAAACAAAAAGTATGGAAACTAAACATGATACTAATTCTCATTTCGACAAGAATTGAAAATGTTCAATGACATGAATTCAAATGGGGATTCGAAATACAAGGTGTCCAAGCATATTTTGGGAGACTTCATTAAATGAAACTTTACATGATGCATATGGAAATACAATGTCAAGATCAAGCTATGAGTTCGATCAAGGTCTCTAAAACCATTGATCGAGCTTTTACACATGTTTTTAAATACCTCTATTGAATGTTTATGTGTGGTTAGAGAAAAGCTCGATTGAGTTAGCAGCTCAATCGAGCTTTTCAAACTTTTAACTAAAAAAAAATTCGAGTGCCCATATTTGTGTGTGCACACGAATATGGACACCCAAAATTTTCTTTAATCAAAGTTTTTAAAATCTCGTATTGTTCATGGGAACAAAGTCTTCGAATTCAATTAAAATCAAACATAGAATTTCATGATAATAAAATTTAATAAAAAACAATTTCGACTAGAAGAATGATACTTGTGGGTAATAGTAAATACATTGAAGAAGAAACAAGTAAAATGATTACTTCTGCCACTTCCTCTAGATTTTATGTGTAAATATTAGCTGCGGAGTAATTGGAGTTATAGATTTGATCAATCATATCTATAACTCCAATTACTATGCGACCCATATCTAGAAATAAATATAAATGACCCTTTTCATCTATAAACATCTATTATATCTATCACGTGTCTCTAAATTTCTATCCAACAAACGCAATGAATTAAATCATGGTTTGTTGCCTATTTATATTTATAATGATTAGAGATGCTCGATCGAGTTGTTTTTTTAACCCTCGATCAAGCTTTTTATAAACCCTTGATCGAGGTGTTAAGACCTCGATCGATGGTTTATAAAAAAGCTCGATTGAGGTACACTTTTTTTGTTTTTTCCAAAATTGACTTGCTAAAAATTGTAACCCACTTGCATGGATGCGCCCTTCCCAATTCACTAGGTCCCATTTCCGTTTTTCGTTGTTTCCACTCCAGAGAGAATTCCTTTGCATATTCCTAATCTCTTTCAAGATCGCTTTCAAGGCCGACAAGGCGGACATGAGATAAGTTAGCATTGCTTGCAGCACATATTTCACAAGCACCAATCTGTTGGCCAAATTGAGGGGCCTCAGGGTCCAACTCATCAGGCGTTTTTTCAAATTGTCGAGAAGTTCCGTCCAGGAGCCTTTTTTCGCCAGTGAATTCACTAGAGGTGTTCCTAGATATTTGGATAGAAGGGAGATCTCTTGAAAGCCCAAGATCCAACATATGTTTCGTCTGGTTCCTAGGCATATTGAAGAAGAAAACCTGAGACTTATGATCGCTAGTCTCTAGCCGCGAGGCTTTTCCAAAGTCCATTGGACATTTTTTAAACCTCACAACATCTTGGACTGAAGGGTGACCCATTAGCATCGTATCATCCACAAATTGTTCGTGTGCTTGTTTAGAGGCCAACGAGTGAATTCTGAGCTCTATGATATCGTTTCTTTTCCATGAGGCTACAATTGATCTGCCCAAACCCTCCGCCATGAGAATGAAAAGGAAAGGGGATAAATGATCCCCTTGGCTAATCCCCCTTGATGGTTTGAAAGTGCCAGAGGGGACTCCATTTACTAGAATGGAGAAGAAAGCTGACGTCACTAAGCTCATTATCCAATCAACCCAATCTCTTCTAAACCCAAAAGCTTCTAGCATGCTTCTGATGAATTGTTAATTAAGCTTGTCGTAAGCTTTGGCTTTGTCGAACTTCACCATCATAACCTGAATTTTTTGAGTTTTTATGGAATGGAGTAATTCATGGACCAAAATGATACCATCTGTTATCCGTTGACCCTCCATGAACCCTGGCTGTTCAAGAGATATTAATCCTGGGAGGAGGGGATTTAGTCTATTAGCAATTACCTTGGTAATAACTTTGTAGATGGCATTGCAGAGGCTTATGGGTCTAAATTTGTCCGGAGAGTCATCCCTTCCACATTTTGGAATGATAGTGATAAAGGTTGCATTGAAAGCTGGAAGAGTCCATTTGGAGACCCTAGAGTCTTCCACAATCCTCCATACTTCCATCTTGATTAGGTCCTAGAATTAGCAAAAAAAATTAACGGTGAACCCATCTTGATCGGAGCAGTTCCTTCCTTCATCTAAAAAACAACATCCTCCACCTCAAGGAGGGTTATAGGTTTTATCAGGAGATCATTTTGATCATGGGTGACCAGAGACAGTATAAATCGAGTAATTTGATCAATGTCATCACTCATGTCTTGCCTTGATTCAAACATTATCTCAGTAAAATAGTGGTTCAAGGATGTCTCTATTCCTTCCTTGGTTTCCACCCATTCTCCTCTAGCATTCTTAATGGAGAAGATTTTATTTTGCATCCTATTTTGGATGACCAAACACTAGAAAATTTTTGTATTTCTATCTCCTTCTTTTAGCCAACGGTTCCTAGATTTCTACCTACCAGCTTCTGCAACTCTTTGTTTGTTTGGTTTCATGCCATTCTTCTTGGTGGGTTCTTCCAGCTTCATTTTCGTCTCCTTATGGGAACTTGAACTTATCTCGAGTTGATTTGAGGACCGAACTATGAGGATGGCTTCTTTTAGCAGGATTACTTGTTCCTGCAGGACATAGCCATTCCATACATCCACATAGGCTTGTTCAATCCCCTCCAGATATAGATCTCCGATGTCCATATCCTCTGCTTCCTCCCTTGTTTCTTAATCCTCCTCTTGTTGCTTCCCTTTAATAATATCTTCCTCCATTTGGGTAAGTGTTCCAACTATCTCCTGGGGAATTTGGTTTTGTTGTTTGCTCTCTGACTATTTCTCCACGGTTTCCTCCGAGAGGTCTTCCAATACCTTGAATTTGTTTGAAACCATTGTCTTCTTTTGCACCTCTTGGTTCTTCTTTTGTCCTCCTCTTTTCCTTGATGAAACCCTTATAAAGCCTTGATCCTTCTTTTATTCTTTCTTCCCTGAAGCAGTCTTTGGGTTGTTCATGGGGAAATCCCTAAATAAATTACCATATTCATGACATCTGCGACAACGAAATGGGATCTTCTCATAATCTAGGGTTTGCACCCAGTCCTCATCCTCCTATGTCATTCAGATTGCTTTTGGCAGATCTTTGGTCAAATCCATGTAAACACAAATCCTCATGTATGTCATGTATCTTTTAATTCGGGTTTGCTCCAATATTTTCATGAAATTTCCCAAGGAATTCCCCAGGTCCTCCAATATTTCTGGATCCCAATATTCCCCCGACAAAGAATACAACCTGATCCACACGAGTGCCACTCTCATGTCTTCTTTGTCCAGGCAAAACTTCTCCTTCCAGGGTCTTAGAAAAAGGCCCGCCGAATAAAAAAATATGACCCCCATCCAAGACTATATTCCTGTCTTCTAGGTTAATGAAGGAAATGGTGAAGAAACCCTTGGATCCTAGTTGAAGGTCATAATTCCCCTTAGGTTTTCAGGAAGAGTTGATCCACCAAACTAGGGCTTTTTATAATGGCTGCATTCCAACAAACTTCCCAATCAACGCATGGTCCAACATATACTGGATCTTTTCCTTGATCTTTGACGATCTAACCTGCATGGTCAGAATCAGGGTCGCTTTAGGCATGCACTACCCTGGCTTTTGAACCATCAGTTTTTTCAGTCTGATTCAGATCTAAATTGATCGGGATGTCCTCGATCTTCAGCCATGTTGAATTGGTAACTAGGGAGGCTCCTTAGCCTCTCCACTGCCTTCTGTCATACTTCCATCAAACTTCCTTCCTCCCATAAACCTCAATTATTCCTTCCACCTTCAGTCACCAGCGCCAATCCGATGTTCAACCTCTTAAGAAAGTGAAAGTTACTTGCTCGCTTAATGAAAAGAGGTGATTTTGATACACATTGTTATCTTTTATTCAACAAGTTAACAAAATATATATATATATATATATATATATATATATATATATTTTGAAATTGGTGCAATTGAAAAAGACTTACTTTTTACTATTCTAACTAAAGTGTTAACATTAAATTAAGTATGAAAAATGAATAGGCATCAAACACGTGTCACCCTTGATAGGAGGAATGACCGACCACTATTTTACAACGGCTATATTATCGCATATTCGAAAGGGCGTTAACATTAAATTAAGTATGAAAGATGAATAGGCATCAAACACGTGTCACCCTTGATAGGAGGAATGACCGACCACTATTTTACAACGGCTATATTATCGCTTATTCGAAAGGGCTTTTGATTTCCATTTTGGGGCGCAATTTGTCAAACATGTCCTTAAAGTACTAGTTGCAAACCTTTTACATAAGCCCGTCTAGCTTAGTTGGTAGAGCGCAAGGCTCTTGAGTCTTAACCTTGTTCACAATTTGGTTATGGTTTTCCCGTTTCATCGAAATTAGATAAATTTTGTTAGTATAATAAAAATATAGAACGACCAACGGGCTCAAGAGCAACGATGTCAGCGTTTGTAACTAACCGAAATCAGAGCAGACTTGATTCCCCTGAATGTGCTTAATGTCATCACAGCCCGCATATTCTGTCTTTGTTCGTATATCTAGAGACATTAATGTAATGATAACGTATTCACGCTGTGGCATGTGGGATTAACTGCGCTTTCTAGGGAATATGATTTATGATTTATGATTTAATATCCATCAATGTAGTGTTTAAATGAGATCGCAAATCATAGGGTTTGTCTCATTAAAAAAAAGTGCAAATTTAAATAGTATATGCAGAGAATACTCGCAAATCATAGGTTTTGTCTCATTAAAAAAAGGTAAATTTAAATAGTATGTTTGAGTTTAATTAGATTTAGTTTTTATTTCTTGGATTTTAGAAGAATGTTTCTTTTAAAGTAGTCTTTAGACTTTAATCCTGAATAATAAAGGGATGGAAGGGTGAGAGGTTGCTCTCTTTCATATATATATCATTGGTGAAAAACTCCTTGCTTTTCACCAATGTATATATATATATATCTTTGGAAATAAGTTTTGAAAACTTTTTCCCAAAGGGGTTGGATCCATTATATATATATATATATATATTTGGTAATAAGTTTTGAAAACGTTTTCCCAAAGGGGTTGGATCCATTAGTGAAGAGCGAGGTGTTTTCACAAATGGGCAAGGTTCAATTCCAATGAGGAATGAACCTGGAGCCATGGGAACACCTTAAGGTCGTGGTTGAACGTGTGATTCCACCCAAAGAGATTGTATTAAGTGATATCGTGACCCATGGATCAAATCCCACCCCCATGTCCTCCTAACATGTAAGATCTACTAGTGTAGAACTAGATACTGCAAACATGCCTAAAAAACCTAGTCGTGAGCCAAAAGAAACCCTAATCAAGGAATGAGCCATGATAGGGCCATGGCAAGGGAGGGGAAACCCTTCCTTTCGTAATGCCTTCCTTCAACCTAGGAAACCAAGTGGGACAACCATGGCAGCTGCAAACTTAACGCATTTAACATGGAAAGTAGTAGTTGTCACAAAGCATCAAAATGTGACCCATCTCAAGCAAACAACAAATCGTTCTTCGAAAGCCGAAAAAGATCAAGAGGAGGACAACTCTTCTAGGAAGTCAATGGAAGAAGAATAAAATCAACACTCAAATACAACGGAGGAACCCTCACAAACCAGGACGCAAACAGAAAACAGATCCAAGGTAAATATATTTGGTTGCTTACTCAAAACAGTCATCATCCCAAATCTTGAAATATCCTCAAATAAAATTAGCAGGTATAAATAGTACATGAGGGACCATGCCCTCATTTATAAATTCATGGGATTTTGTCCTACTGAAAGGACCTTACAAGGATGGATCACACATAAATGGAATCCAAAAGGGGATGTCAAGCTGAAAATGGGGTCAAAAGGCTTCTTCACGTCTATAATCTTCAACACGGAGGACCGAGAAAGGATCATAGAACATGGACCATATTTTTCCAACAACTATGGGATATTCATATGGCATTGGAAATATAACTTTTGTCCGAAGAAAGAGTACATCACATAGGTCCCTGTATGGGTGCATCTATACTCGCTTCCGCAAGAATACTAGGATGAGGAAACCCTATCAGGCATAGGAAACACAATGGGAAAATTCATAAAGAGTTCAGAGACAAAAAAACAAGGTTGGTACACCTCTTATGCCATAATTTGTGTTCACATGAATGTCGCCAAGCCCCTTCCCAAAGCAATATGCCTAAACTTCCAAGATGAGGAGTGGGTTCAACCCTTGTAATATGAAAACATCCCATTTAGATGCAGGGATTGCCATGAGTATGGCCATCTTTATAGAGGTTTCTTGAACCTACCACTTTTGCCACCCCCCACGACTAGTAAGACCCAACCGCAAGATGGATTTAACCTAATCAACAGGCGATTTAAAGGTGAAGCAAAAACCCTATAACATCTAGTCCCTCCAAAGACAATAGATTCAATCCCTTTTGTTGTTCTAGAGGAGATGGAAACAGATCAGATTCAAGAAACCCAATCAGAGTCAGCAGATGCCCTACCAACTGAGGAGGTGGAAGATCCTGAGATAATAAAGAGGAGGAAGTTAAGTCTGATAGAAGACAGAACCATGAGTGAAATAGAGGAACAAAAAAATAACGACGTAGAAGAGGATTTGATTATTACAGACCATGAGGAATAGAAGGTTGTATATACCTATAAGAAAGGAAACCTAACTGAAATTCCTCCACCTCACATTCCAATTATATGGCAAATCCTACACGAAGATACTCAACTCATACTTCAAAACTTAGGCACTCCAATAAAAATAACAAACAATATTGGCATTCAATTGGTGATGTCAGTACCACAAGAAACCAAGAAAGATAAAAAAGGGGACAAAATACAAATCAACAATGACTGACCAAACTAGGGGAAACTGTAATAACATCAGGTAACCATCAATCCTTGGTGGATTTCCTGCAGGGCCCTTCCTTCTTCTCAGTAGTTTATCAATGAATATTCTTTCTTGTAATATTCGAGGATTATGAGGGAAATCCCAAAAAAACCCTCAGATCCAAGATCTACCAAGAAAATCCAACCATTCACAACAGGATTTGAACCCGAAATCCGATGACATCTGACGTATCGTACGGATGTGTCGGATAGTAACGATGAAAAGTACTAATCCTTTTAAATTATTTTAGCGCCGTTGAATTTTCGACACTAGGGTGTCGGATTTTCGACACTAGGGCATAGGATCTCCGACATTAGGGATATTCCTACAATAGGGCTATTCTGACACTAGGGCGTAGGATTTTCGACACTTAGGCGTAGGATTTTTGACACTCAAGCATAGGATTTCCGACACTATGGTGTAGGATTTTCGACACTAGGGCTATTCCGACACTAGGGCTATGTCGTCGGATTTCCGACACTAGGGCGTAGGATATTCGATGGCAATATATATATATAACCACAACCATCTAGACACAATATTTCCGCGCAAAACAAAGAACCCAATCAATAATTTCACAGCGGCGCCGACACAATATACCTCCACATCTGGAGGTCACGCAGAGGAGGTTTGCTGGAGGTCATGCAGAGTAGGTAGCTGGAGGTGCTGTCGGAGGTCAAGTGTGTTTACACAGAGGAGGGTTTGCAAAGGCAGAGGATTGTTTGGTTTGAAACAATCATTCAGGTCCCTTTATAATGAACTTCCTCATCTGAATTGGTTTAAAACAATAGTTCAGGTCCCTATACAATCAACCATTTTAGTTGTTCATGTCATCTTCACTAACTTTAGGCCAGATCTGCTTCAGCATTATGTTTTTTTAGTTGGGGGTTTAGAGATGTATCTCATAGCACTAGCACGACATATAACAATACTATTGTGTTGTCGAATTCATAGCATTACAGTTAACATGATTTCATGGGTAATTTGCAACCTAAGCTTCTACATCATTTGAGTGCACAAATTGCCATATTTGTAGTGATGATGTTGGTCTCATAGTGGATGGAGAGCTTTTTGCTTCTTGCAGCAAATGTGCATTTCCAATCTGCAGGACGTGCTATGAGTACGAGCGGAGTGAAGGTAACCAGGTTTTCCCTCAATGCAAAACGAGAATCAAACTCCATAAAGATAAGCGCTCTGGCTTATTTTGGGCAATGCAAGTTTACATAGCTTAGGTCTGCTTAAATTTCTGCATAGTAGTATTTTTCTTGAGACCCTACAAACTGCTTCCCTGTTTTTTTTTAGTACATTTGTCTGCAAGATATTTTAGTGGGTTTTTACTTATCAGGGCAGTCCTTTCAAACCTATTATGGATGGCTTTCAAGTGGGATGCTCTCAAAATAGAAAACATGGGACATGCTCTGCAAAAACTAAGAGTTTGATGGATTTAAGAGACACACTCAAGAATCTCATTGAATCGTTAATCTCCAAGAACCTATGCCAATAACAATTTCAATATTGAATCGTTAATGAAAGGATCTCTTTACATTCAAACACTTATTGTTTTCAACTTTGTCACTTTTGAATCCTTATGATAAATATAAATCTTTTGTAATCAATGGGGTTAGTTTTTGGCTTTTTCTCAAAAACTTCTAGTTCTGACTAGCTGGGAATGGGTTTCTTAAGGATATCTTTTTATTTTGATGGGAAAAATCGTAATTTCATTTCTTGCAAAACAAAATTACATATATCAAATACCCCTGGCATTCAAAATGTAACCTTTCTCAGGTTTTGTGAAGGGTCACTAAGATGCGATCTTTTAAAAATGTACTTTAACTCAGGTCTTCATTTTCATGACCATAGTTTCTAAAAGATATATTTTAAGGTAGAGTGTTTATTTTTCTTATAGTTTGAAAGCATTTAACAAATATTCATGTTTTTGATTTTGTGTTTTTTAGTCACATCTTGTTGTTTGAGTTTTTTTATTTGGTTTTTACTTATCCTTACATGTAATTACTTAATACTAGTTCAATTATGTGGTTATTTTTTGACCTAAAGTTTAAACAGTGCATATTTTAAACATAAATTGTTCCCATTTCTAGCATGTCAGATAACTATTTTTCCAAATGCTTTTTGGAGAGATTGGATGCTAAGTACGAATTGGATCCTTCAACAAATAGTTTGTTATATGATATTGTGTGTAAGGAGATTGAAGAGAAAAGAGCCAAGGGCTCTTCTAGTTGCACAAATGCTCTATTGTGGCTGACAAGGTGAAATATGCTTTCGAAGCACATATTCATTTCCTCTTTCTGTATTGTAAGCCACATGCAACAAATATGCCGAATTTATCTTAGTAAGCTTTGTGCTTGTTCTTTATTTGTTGTCTAACATGAAGTTAGCATGCCAACTCTTGCAATGAAATCTAACCTGATTTTACCACTGGACAAGCTTTCTCGAGAATTTTTAAAATTTTGATCAGAAATATGTTTCTTTGCATGAGCCTGTTAATCTATTCAGCTGGATTGCATTGTCATTTCACCTTGACTTGATAAATCCCCTGTATGATTCAGCTTTATAATGGTATGCATGATTACAACAGAGTTGGAACTTGTGAGGACTTAGAAACTGTAATTGGCACAAGGTCAGATACCTAGGATGTTTGCAAAGAACACATGACTAATGAAAGCATGATTATGTGGTAGTTTAATTCATTGGATTTCAGTTACAGTTGCCCAGGGCCAACCCATATTTTTAACAAAATGTGCTACTTAAAACATGTAAACACAAAGTTCACCGTTCAGGTTTTGAAATTGCAGTATATGATTTGAGTTGTCTGCTTTGAATGAGGCCAACCTTTAAGTTTTTGGAAGTTAAAAACTTAAATACCCTTTCGAACAAGACCCTTGCAAGCCAGAAACCTTTTTCTTAGAGTTCATGTTTAAGGGGTTTCTATTATGCTAAAATCACCTAGGACTTTCATTTGATCCTTTTCCTTCCTAGGACAGACCACCACAGCTCAAGTAACTACGTGATATCACAAGATAACACAACAACATGTTCCCCACGGGATTGAGTTGAGGTGGTTCTTTAAGGGTTGTAGATAACAGGCTACTGAGGGGATTATCAGTTCTTTTGTCAACATCCTGTTATCTTCCATGTTTGTTGTTTGTTATGATTTTTCAATGTTTTCTTCATTTTCCAATATGTAGCTTGAAATTCCATGCCACCATAGGTTAAACAACTGTTGTTGTTGTCAATGTTGATTGCTATGCATTCAGTGTTTGATGTTGTAAGAACTTGATCCTATGATCTGAAGGAAACTTGGATGTAGCTGGAACAACTATCTAAAAAAGAATGAAACTTAAGAAATTTGGATTGGCAACTCCCTGAAGTATTTCCTTTGCAAAAGGTGCTGCAAAAGGTTCTGTCTGTCACTCTATTTGACATTTGGAAACCCATGTAGATATGCAAATTTTCATTTTTCTACTTTACCACTACAATGGGTGACACCCATTTGCTTTTGTCTACTTGAATAATAACTTATGTAACTTGTAGATTCTCTAATTCTTCTTTTGCTGCCTTCTTTTAGAAATTACCTGATAACATTCACAACCTTGGAAATTACACAAAGAAGATTTAGATTTCCCTTTAAAAATTTGGTTAGATACACTTGTTTGGGTTGTTGATATCATTGGTTGACTGAAATTTCAATTTGGATCTGTCATCATATATTTTAATTAGGTTGGAAGTAACACACCTGCTCCATCATTTGTTGGCCATTGGCATTTACATTTCAAACTTTCTTATCATTTGGTGAGGCAAGAAATTTGTGTTTCAAAATTGAAAATTGTAACTTGTACTTGACTTTGCAAGAGCAAAATATGATTTCCAGCTTCACAAGTACACAGTAAGAATATGAAGTTTCTGGTCAACTTAATGGCCTAAATGGCTGTCCCAAAACAAATTTCAGCTTGCAAAAGGACAAGACACTTTAGTATTTATGGACAAGTATCAACCAATTTCTTTGAAGCTCAATATTATCACAACAAATGGACTGTCAAAGTCAAGGTACGTTCTAGCAAATGTAAAATCTCTATGACTGTCCATGCAATTTCCAGTGAAATAGAAAATGTCACTCAATCATGCCCAAAATGTAGATTCCATCTCTTGAAAAACTATTGATAATTAAGCTAAGTGCAAGAGCTTCTTTAGATGGGTATGATTAAATTAATAAGTGATAGAGCCCAACAATATAGGGCTGGAAATGTTTGCAAGATAAACAGTCCTCTTGGACTGTGTATGTTCCCTTAGGGTATGACATTGAGGGGGTTCTAGGTCCTGCGTCAGGGAGTCATATTGTGAAGGGAATAGGGTAGTGTTGTAGGTTTGAGATAGGATAATAAAATGACATCAAATGGATGCCCCTTTATAAAATTACAGTCTATTATAATGGTAGAGCATTTTTTCATTTGAAATAAATGGTGTGATTTATACTATATAAAGCACCAATATCTTTAAATTCTTAATAAACACCAGTGCTTGTAAAGAAAATATACACACCTGCAGAGGTTTTAAGGATATGATTACTTGATAAATGAAATTTCATCCAAAAGACTGCGCCTAAAGCAGTACTCAACCAGCTTATCTTGAGTACTTAAAATGGATGGAAGTTTGGAACCATTCATTACAATGAGAGTGTTTTGACACTTGCAATTATGTTTCCCTACAATGGTTATGTTGTTTCCAGTACTATTCATGGTATTGGTAAAATCAGTTTTTTATATTGTTAAGATAAGATAATACTTTGATCTGATCATGCACCTATAATACTTTGTTATATTGTAAAATCATGCTTGCTTGTCAATAATAAACACAACAAAAGGGTGTCGGGTACAACCGATCATGCACCTATCTTCCACAACAATGATGGGAGAATTGGGTACCACTGAGCTTGCACCCCAAAGATTACAATTGATTTTCCTTCAAGCAGGGACAGGGTTCTTCCTTTAAATGAGTACAATTTTGAAATCCCCACTAGATATTTTGTGTGATTACAACTTCTTTCAAAAATGTAATATTTCTCAATAATGGGCAATAAAATAAACTTTGAATCTCTTTAGAATTGTGTTTGAACATTTATGGTTCTTTTCTTTTCCCCTTTATGTTATTAGATAAAATTTTTAACATGTATCACATGCGCTTGTGAAGACATCATGAGTAGAATCACAGTAGTGGTTTCCAGCTAGATAAAAATCCTTTCAAGTTGTTGGTGACACTGAAGTTTTGCCTTGTCTATAATGACTGCATCATTCCTAATTCCATATCCAGTAAATTGCTTGAGAACTACCTGCTGCTATTTGGTGACTTGATCTCATAGCTTAGTGGCTTGTTTCAGTAGTTAAACAAACCTCTAAGCCTAGAGCTTCATTATGGGCCCTATTTGAATTAGAGCTGAGTTAGAGCTGAGTTGGAGTCGGAGTCTAAGTTTTAAAACATTTAAAACAACCAGCTATGACTGGAAAACAACCAAACTGGTCCGAATTGGTTGGTTCTGATAGCTTTGAATATAAATATGACTCTTAGCTTGAAATATTTTTTCAATTCGCCATTCTCTATATCTAAATTAAATTCAGTTATAACTGTTCCATATTGCCTTTTGAGTTACCACTCCTTTTGTTTATAAGCTTGCCTTTTGCAACCTTCACCTATGTTATATCCTTGTTTTTCCCAATTTACTGGGTGACTGTACAAACAATAATGTAAGTACTAAAGACAAAAGTAATTGCAAAATTAAGGGTTATAGAACTCAAATTGACAGTGAGGCAATGGAATTTTAATAAAGTTAGTAATGAAAAGTAATTTGGGGAGTTACCAACCTGTATACTGGTATACAGGGGATACATCATGAGTATAGAGGTATATACTGGTACATAGACATGAGTATATACCATATACTGGTATAATTTTTCATGGTATTTCTTCTCCATCCATTCTCTAAGAATTGGGGATACATCATACACTATTGAACCCCAATAATAGAGGCATCTCTGTGTAGGTCAGAAATATGGAAAACATTGAGGGAATATTGATTCCAAGGCAGAGGTAAGCTTCCTTTTTTCCCTTGCTCTATAGAGAACACACAGCTAATCCATTGAGACTCTTGAATATGGTGAATCTGATAATCCATAGAAAAGGATTCTCCCATGCTTCAAGTATGGGGAATATATCATGCATTCTTGACCCCTGATAATAGAGGCTTCTTTGTGTAGGGTAGAGAAATATTAAAAACCATTGATGGGATTGATTCCAAGGTGGATATAAGATTCCTTGTTTTTGGCGTCTTTGTGCAGGGCAGATAAATATAAAAAAAATATTGTTGGGATTGATTCCAAGGCGGGGATAAGCTTCCTTGTTGTTCCTTACTATTGAAGAGGAAAAACAGAGCTAATCTATTAAGACTTGAACATGGTGAAGTACTAAGCCATATAAAATAATGTAAAATGAGTGACTTTTTCCTTCTTAAGTATGGTGGGTCTCCCTGTTGTATTTGCATCACTTGTCAGCCAGCCTGTGGAGGATAAATTGACATAGGTTTTCACATTGCAAATTAACATTCATCTATCATGAAATTTGCCACAGGTTTTCCACATTGCCCTTTTTGCAACTATTGTTTTTGGTGCACTTGAGTTTGCTGCCTCAATCGATGATTTAGGTATTACATCTTGTCCTTTTGTCTTTGTCTTGGATTTTTAAGTCTTGATGCCTATCTCATAATTTTATAGAAAAATTATGTTAGCTAGATTTGTAGTCATGGAACTAAATATGGAACTTGATGATGGGTTGAGCTACTAAGCCTGAAACGTTGAGAAATTAAAACCTTACACCGTGTTTCCAAAATTCTGAAGTAGATTTGTAGCTATGGAATCAGATTGTATTTGGTTGTCCTATTTTTATTCTTTGGAAAATTCCTAAGATAATCCAGAAACATCAAGTGTCTTATGTCGACTTTCCTCATAGCCTCGGGCTTTTCCCTCAATAACAACAAGTCGAAGATCTTCATCTTCAATAAATCAATTCTCCTTCAACTTGCAATTACTAGACCGGTGAACTTTTGGCTTGGCTCTCTACCCTCCAAATACCTCAAAGTGTCTCTCACTCTCACCACAACCAAGAATGGATCCTGGACAACCCTCATTCACAAAATGGAGAAGCGTCTTAATAAATGGTCCTTTCATTCTCTTAACATTGGAGGTCAACTTTTCCTTCTTAATTATGTTTTATGTAGTATCAACACCTATCTCTTCTCTATTTTCGCTGCTCCCAAAGGTTTTAAATTAAATTCTCTCAATTCAACGAAATTTCCTATGGGGAGGATCTAAAACTAAAGGGCATAGATGGGTGTCAGTGGCTTGGGATAATCTCTACAAACCTAAAATTCAAGGAGGCCTCAGATTAAGGGAAACTAAACTGGAAAACAAGGAAATGATGGAAAAACTCTGGTGGAGATGGCTCACAATATCGAATTCCCTCTATTCAAGAATATGGAAGGAAAAATATATGCCAAATGTTGCACAACAAGAGTTTATTCACATGGAAACCAGCCCCAAAGGATCACTAATTTGGAACATTCCTTGGTAAAACATGAAACTTATTCAAGAGCATGCTTTCTGTGAGATTCGGGATGGCATCATGACTCTCTTTTGGGATGACTCGTGGAAATAGAGGATGAAACTCTCCTCTTTGGAATACATGCATCCTCTATGGATTTCCATGATGGAAGGGTGTTAACTCCAGGTTTCTCATTTCTAGGATCGTAAAAATCACCGCACTCAATGGAGAAGAACAAAAGACTCTCATAACTGGCCAAACATAATCTTAGAGGATCATTGCAAGCTTTTCTGGGAATAACTACAAACAATACATCACTTTCCAAGAAGGCCCTAATATCCTTAGGTGGGGTTACTATAGAAGAGGTACCTTTAATCTTAAATAAGCCTATGCTCTTCTTGCAAATTACAATGAGAAAAACTCCACTAGAATCTAGAAAAAAAATTGGAAGCAAAATCCCTGGCCTAAAGTTTCAACATTTTAATGGTTGGTGGCCTAGAGACGCACTCTTTCCTGGGACAAAAATATCAAAAGAGGATTCAAAGGGTCATAATGTGTTACCTGTACCGGGACTCAACATAATACATCGAGCACCTCCTCAGTAAATGCCAATTCAGTAGGTAATTGTGGGATCTTGCTACACATGTTTTCCAGTAGATGAACTATAACTAGAACAACATCCATGAAACTATCACCAATTGGAGAAACCAATTTTCTTCCAAAAATATTATTAACAAAGTCTAACATCTCTTCCCTGGGTTCCTGCAATGGGAAATTTGGAAATAAAGAAATTGTAGGATCTTTCAGAACACTGCCCTCCCCACTCAACAAATATGGGAAACAATTTAGTTGCATATACAAGAAACCATCGATATTTCCCAGTGAGACGCCTTTCACGGGGAAATATCCCCGTGGGACTTTAGGGCCTAACAATTAAAATCACAAAATGTGGCAAGTGCTAAGTTTTCTATGTTTACATAGCTTAAATCCTAACTTGATTAGCATTCAATACATTTTCATAATAACATCATAAAGAGGATCACTGAAAGAAACACAATCACAAGGTACAAAACAATTTATCCTGGGAAAAACCTAAAGGGAAAAAACCAACAAAGCTTCTTAAATATATATTACTAGTATGCAATGACCAAAGAACAAGGTCTCATCAAGTGAGAGACCAAACCCCATGCATAAGAGATAAAACACCAAAGACACTGGCCCTCCTCCTTCTCTGTCTCTTATTCTTTCTCTCTCTTGCGTAATACAAGTATGTATGAGTGTGCACAAATGAGGGAGGGTGCCTCCCTATTTATGCTAAACTTCCCAACTTACCCAACCTATCTAACTAATAGGGCCGACCTACCTAGTTACACTTCACAATAATAATTATATTCATCTTTTCTGGGTGCTATTGACCCGACTTACAACCGAGGGTTTACCTCATAACATTTACATGACCTTTTACATCAATAAAATCTCCCGAAGGAGCAATAATGATAATTTGAAGTACAAGTATAATATTCTTCGAAGTTACATTATTTCAACACTCCCCCTTAACAAGAAGTGTATTCTACTGACAAATGACAACAACTGGTGCATCCCGACACAACATCATCGGAAGGAGAGAGAGGAGAAATCATCAACACCATCTTTTGGAACATTTTAGTCTGTACATAGACTTCTTCAATCTACATACATGTGTTCTTTTGTTTTTGACTTCAAAACTGTGTGGTTTCTCTATGTACACTTCTTCTTCAATAACACCATTTAGGAAGGTTTTTTTCACATCCATATAGTGTAACTTCCATTCTGTCATGGTTGCTAGAGCCATGATGGTTTTGATAGAAGTGTACCTTTCTATAGGAGCAAATGTCTCTTCATAATTTATTCCTTCATCATTAAGAGAATCCACAGACCGTAAATATGGCTTTGTACTTTTCAATACTTCCATCGGTTGTATGTTTTATCTTGTAGATCCATTTGGAAGATACCACACTTTTTCCTTCTGGTTTGGGAACTACTTCCCATACATCATTCTTCATTATGGATTGGTATTCTTTCGTCATAACTTCTATCCATTCTTTATTTTGAACAACTACTTCAAATCAAGTAGGTTATTTATCTACAAGATCACACATCAAAGCCACATAACTAGGAAATAGCTTTGGATTCTCTCTTTTCCTTGTGGATCCTTCTGGAGAACCATACCTTTATACTTCTTGAATAATATCACGGACCTAATATAGCTTTCTCTTGTGGGAGATATTCATGCGGGGAGGTTCTTGGGGATCCAACATATCATGTTCTTATGGAATCTCATCATCATGAGAAGGTGTAAATTCCTTTATCAGTTCTGCAGCTCTGGGAGCTACAACTTCTTCTTCATATGTTTCTTTAGGTTAGCACTTTCTTGACTTGTATCCTCATCAAGGGTTGTACCCTTAATGATCAATCCTATGACTACCTTGATCACATGAGGTAGGCCTTTTATAGCTTGATGTGAGCAAGCCTTCTATGGTATTTTTAGAATCAAGGATCAAGGTTGCTTTTAAGTGACCTATTAGTTCATACAGGGCACCCACTAGTGATAGATACATATTCTAGAAAACATATTCCTCGACTTATATTTTTGCTAACTTCCTAGGAGATTCTTCTTCTTCTTCTTCTTCTGCTAAGTTAGCATGATGTATTTTTTTATTCTTCCTCTTATATTCTTGTTTCTTTGTCAGACAATTTATGGCAATGTGTCATATCTTATTACAGTTGTAACTTTGATAAGAAGAGAAATATTTCTACTTAATCTCCCTTTTTATTCTTTTGAAACTTCTTAGGAGGATGAGACCCCCTATGATTTTCCTTCTGGAAATGATGTTTTCCTTTTCTTCTTTTGGTATGAGTAGCTAGAGCATGGTCATAATCTCTAAGTAGTGCTTCACAATTAGCTACTCTAAGTTCTTCTTGAACACATTCTTCCCACAGGATTTCAAACTTTAGGCTTTCCTTCCTTGCACAGATTGTCTAGATGAAGGAGTCACATGGTCTAGTAAGACCATTGAGAGTGTTCATTACTAGTTCAATTTCATCAATCTTGTCTTCAATTGCTTCTAGTTGTTCTTTGAATTGAGAGACCCTTGTGAAGTATTCATGGATGGATTCACCCTTGCTCATCTTTGTACTTTTGAGTTGGGATATCAAGTTCATCTTTTAGTTGATGTTTCTTCCTTCATACATTCCTCATAGGGAATCAAACATTTCCTTAGGTGTATCCTTAGAGGATACTTGAGGAATCAACTGATCCTTGATTGAATCAGTTATGATCCTCTTGGCCCTAATCATGTCTTTCTTGTACTTTTCTTTTGCTTCATCTTCTTCGGGCTCCGACACAAATCCCTTGATAAGCTTTCCAAGATCATTATCTTCTGGAATGAGTCCTATTATGTATTTCCAAGCATGAAAGTTTTATATACTTTCCAATTTGTCATCAAGCTTATTACTTGGAGCCATCTTGTCCTGAATATCAGAAAATGACAAAAAATGAAAATTTCTCAAAAATGAAAATTGTACTTACCAAAAGATGCACTTGACTAAGGCGGGTATTCTGCTACAGTTAGTTCCTAAAGAATCCAAATTCTAACCCTTGAAACTGGACTTGCAAGATTTTGGACTGTAGTTTCTGGTTCTATTTCTGGTTTTATGGTTTCAATTCAAACTAGGTATTGAATTTTCGGAGGATCTGCCTATTGGAAAAATTCGATCTTGGTGCCAAAAGATGCGCCTAGGAGGGGCACACTTCCCTATGCCACTTGCACTAAAAATTTCAACTTTATCATAAATCCCTAATTTTCTTGTCTGGAGAAGGAGAGAGAGATTTACCTCATGAAAGCTGCTCTTTTTAGGCTAGATCTGATACCATGTTAAGTTTTCTATGTTTTCATAACTTAAATCCTAACTTGATTAACATTCAATACATTTTCATAATAACAACATAAAGAGGATCATTGAAAGAAACACAATCACAAGGTACACACCAATTTATCCTGGGAAAACCCTAATGGGAAAAAACCAACAAAACTTCCTCAATATAGATTACCAGTATGTAATGACCAAAGAACAAGGTCTCATCAAGTGAGAGACCAAACTCCAAGCATAAGAGATAAAACACCAAAGACATTGGTCGTCCTCCTTCTATGTCTCTCCTTCTCTCTCTCTCTCTCTCTCTCTCTCTCTCTCTCTCTCTCTCTCTCTCGTGTAATACAAGTATGTGTGAGTGTGTAAAAATGAGGGAGGGCATCTCCCTATTTATACTAAAATTTCCAACTAATTTTAACCCTTACTAGTTTGACCTATCTAACTAACATGGATTACCTACCTAGGTACACTTCACAATAATAATAATATTCCTCTTTTCTAGGTGATATTGACCCGAATTACAACTGAGGGTTTACCTCATAACGTTTACATGACCTTTTACATCAGTAACATCTCCTGTAGGAGGAATAATAATAATGTGAAGTACAAGTAGAACATTCCTCGAAGTTACATTATTTCAACAACAAGCACACCCACACACAGGAAAAACCAACATAACAATACCAACACTTGGTCCCCACCGGAAGTCGAATACATCAAGCTAAATCTCAATCGAACCAATAGGGGTAACTCAGGCCCAATGAGGCACGGTGGATTTTTTAGAGACCACAATGGAAGCATTGCGCAACTATATGTAGGATCAATTGGAATTGAAAACAATGATCCGGTGGATCTATATGCCTTGCTAAAAGGAATCCTCATTGCCAAGCAAGAGAATTAAACCATGCTAGAGGTTGATGGAAACTCTCACTTACTGATCCACATTCTCACATGACTCATGAACGACTCCAAAGAAATAAAACTCAGTCTATGTTCATAGCTTGTGGCCAAGTTGGACGTTCTGCTACCACATTAGATGGTTCTCTAGTCATTTCCTCACAAACTGGAAAATTGATCACCCTCAGGAGGAATGCAATAAATCATGGGTAAAAGTGAGCCAAGAGAATCTCAAAGAAGAATTCATCCACATCAACCTAAAAGACACATTCCCCCATGATGAGTGTCACAAAGTTGGGGCTCGTGTCCCACATGTTAAACCCTTTCCATCGGAAGGTGGGTGAACCATGTGTCACTGCCACAGGCCCATCGACATCAACATCTGAGCAAAGTCTTTATGAAAGAACCACATTATGTTAGTTGGATCATCATCATAGTAAATTTATGGGCAGTAATGGTATGCATGCAATCCAAATCCCTCGTGTGAGATCTCATGGTAATTCATGCAAAAGGTAACAAAAGGGGTATGGAATACTTCCAAACTGTCCCTAACCATAGGAAACTAGTACATTTCGATCCAAAATCCGACGGTTTTTTCAGACGGCGCGTGGATTTTTTCTTTTAACCGTGCCAAAAATCAGGAAGATCAATTTTTTTTTTAAATGGTGGTGATAAGCATCGCTTAAGCGACGGCTAGGCTTGATAAGCGTCGCTTAAGCGACGAATAGGATTGCAAGCGTCGCTTAAGCGACATATATCCTCCTAAGCGTCGCTTAAGCGACGACGCTTAAATTACTCATTCATTTAATAATGTCTTATCAATCATTTAATAATTTGTCGTAATTGGTTAATTAT
>LPNX010701045.1:0-32594 GCA_001517045.1 Pseudotsuga menziesii
GGATTATTCCCACATAATATATCTCGTTGTCTCAAAGATTTTAACATCTACAAAATTATTAATATTCATAGACTCATCAGGATTTATGTCCAACCCATCTACTTCTAATTGAGATGTAATATTTCCTAGACTAGTTCTATTTGAGATGTAATATTTCCTTTTGAATGGTTGAATACTAAAGTTTTACTTGAAATAAATAAAAAATATTAATTGAGAAAATACTTCATTGGATTAATTATTCCAAATTTAATGGAATAGTTCTTTGAGTTGATTTTTCCAGATTTAATAGAATATGTATTTAGAGATTTACAAAAAAACTCAATGTGGATGAAGTCCTTGTAATAGAATATTTCCAAATTTAATGAAATATGTGTTATATGATCGAGCTAAAAATATTTGAATTTATAATTCAAATTTTTAAATTAATTGTCTAAAACATAATATTATGTTAAAAATATTTCTTAATTTGAATTAAAAACACAGTTATATGTCATAATTAAATTGAATTAAAATTTTTATCTATTTAAAAATAAATCTTACTACAAAGAACTAAAATGTTCTTTGATTCATTCTAAAAATTATAGACATGAAATTAAAAGATTAGGCATAAGAGGCAAAGCATTAGACTCAATGTAAGTTTTTCTTTTAAAGGAAAGTGAAGTTATCATAATGAAGATTCCCTTATTTTAAGGAAAAATAAATGATGCGAATTAAATGTAAGACTTTAGATAAAATATTTTTTTACGAGAACGCTATTTATTTTATGTTCTAAATTTTATGTGAATTTTGGTGGGAACCTAGCAACACTGAAATATACACTTGGAAGCATTCAAGAGTGAATATGACACTGACATTATGCAATTTTAATATATATGCCTAATATTTTTTGAAAATTCTCAATAGCAGGATTAAAATAAACAAAACAATATACTCTAATATTTAGATTACTTGATTTTATATGGTGGAATTTTTCCCAATTTAGGTATTAATACTTATATTTGATTTAATAGAAATTGGACTATAGAGCATTACATATTTTGAAATATTTTAGGATAACATGTATAGTTACATTTCAAAATAGTGAGTGGGTTAATAACTAAATTTAGTTTCAAAAGAAAAAATTAATATGTGGAAAAAATTTAAAATTTTATGATGGAATTTCTTCCCCATATTAGTGACAGATTCTACTAAATTTGTGGTTAACTCAAATTATGGGAACTTACTTTATGATAAAATACCCTTCCACCCATTTTAAGATAATCCACTAACTAAAATTTCAAAAAAGAGAGCATTTTAATGTAAAATTTCACCTTGCCTAAAGAGAAATTGAGTTTGTCCATTTTTTTCTAGTAAAGGAAATCATAATTTTATCAAGATTCAACAAAGTTCCATTATGAATATCATTAAACAACATTTTATGATATTTATGATTGAAATAAAAAAATTATCTTAATGATAAATGTTATACTTGGTTCTGGTGTGGTTATACTTGGCACAGTCATGGCCATCAACTGAAAGGTGTTATATGTTCGACCCAAAATTCATGAACTCTTCATTTGTCCAAGTGTAAGGGATACTCAGCGGAAGTTCCAAGTACCCACTTTGATGACACTGGAGCAACTGAAGGACATTGTTGTAATTTCACAGATCACATAGGGTTACCAATAATACACATTAAAAGCATACAAATATAACATAGACAAGAGACCAGAACATAGGTAGAATGACAGATTATACTATAGTGAAAGGGTCCATACAATACTAAGAACTGAACCGAGTTCTTATCTGGCTCAACAACCTAATATATATGATTGACAAAACTGTTACAAATAACTACCTGTCGGTTCAGTTAATCGACACGAACCTATGTGGCCGACCTAATCTCTAATTAGTCGGTTGATTGACTTAGTTGGTTTATCATTCTAGTTGGCTTACCGAATAGCTCCTCCAACATCTCCCCCATGAAAAAAATTGTTCTTCGTCCCGAAGAATAGGGAGGTACCAAAAATACATTACCTATCTTTAAGTAGTTATTGCTATGTTTCGGCCTTCATGGGATGTGAAGTCTGATAGTTGATCTTTTTTGTACACAAACTTCAACAATTGCTTCAGCTGTCACTTCGAGCTGATGTTTGAATTCTGTCCAACTTTGCAATACTTTTTGGATGTTGATTGTTAATGTTGTAAGGCTTGACAATGTCGGAATCTTTTCTTGAATGGAAAGGTCTGCTATCCTTTCCATGTCGAGACCCAAAAATTGGTGTTTTTCTTCTACCATCTCCAGAATTCGTTTCATTTGTGGGTAGATGATATCTAGTTTGTCTAAGCTCGTAATTGTCTGTTGTACCCACTGGTGTGCTTATCGCTTGAGCTTATGCAGTTTGTTTGTCTCAAGCATGATTTGATTTTCAATGGTGCTCCTAAGTGCTTCTTCCATGCTCTTCCTCTTCTCCAGTGCTTGGATGTCCTGTCTTGTCTATTAGGTCTACGGGAATACTCGCCCATAATAAGCAGGTCAGTCCCATAGTACTCCTTCTGTGATGACCGACTCGTCCATGTGATCTTGCAGTATTCTGTATGCTTCAGAGAAAGATGTGTGCTGCTGCAGCAGCAGTCAAGCTATTTCTTCTTTTTTCTCTTATTTTGTGTTCTGTATTTGTGTCTGTAGCGTCCACACCACGCTCTCAAACAACTAGTAGGATTTCTCTAGCGGCTTGTTGGTGTCGACCTCTGTTGGTCCTGGTATCATAGACTGCACAAGGTTTCTGCATTTGTTTAGGAAATCGACTTGTTCTCTTTCATTTCCATCTAGTTCCTTGCGTCTACTATAGCTCCTTGTCTTTGCTTCTATGGCGAGGGTTTCCAAAAGTTGTCCCAGGTCTCCATCTTTCAGTTTGGTTGCATCGACTACAGTGGTCGACCCAAGTTGACTGATGTGGAACTTTGTAGTTTGGGCTAGATGGTCCTTCTTCTTTCTGTCTCTCTTCGTTTTGTGCTTCTGTTGTTCTGATTGCTTTTGTACTTGTGTACCTATGAGAGTAAGAATTTCTAGAAATGAGTTGTCTGGTTGTCGGCTTGCAGTGGTCGGGAGTATTTCTATTTGGGTCTGCGGGATGAGTGTTGTAGTTGGGTGTGTATCTAGTTGATTTTGTATAGAGGGTACAGATATAGAGGTTGTTGGTACTGATGGTTGTGGCCAAGGTGGCTTTGATGTAGTTGGTTCGGGTGCAGGTTTTGGGCTGGGGGATGGTGGTGGTGATGGTGATGGTGAATGGTCAGGTGTGATTGGAGTGGTGGGGATGTGGTCAGATGTTGGGTCGTGAATTTGTGGAGGTAAACCTTCCTGAAGATCGGAGAACAATTCATCGATTTCTTGATTTATTTCTTCCATGTTCTCTTCTTCCTCATTTCTTGTCGGTTCACTGGATGGTGGGGAGGTTTCGGGGTATTTTTGAATGAGGGATGTAGTCCAGCTTGTGACAACTTCAGCTTGCTTGTCGATATTTATTTTAAATGTCGAACTTAAAATTGAAATATTCCTCGGCCTTTGGGGTACTTGGCCAGGCTGAGGAACGGGTAGTCTAGATCCACTAGCTTTGAACAATGATCACTTGGTGGTGATCCTTTGTATCGAGGTGAGTAACTACGGCAATTTTTTGATGTACGCCTGGAAGTCTTTATCTTGGTCGAACCTTTCCTTCATGGTTTCTGGCATAGCATCCTTGCATATGTCAATTAGGCTTATGGAAGGAGGCTCTGGAATTGTTTCTTGGGTTATTTTGGTCGAAGACATGGATGGGGGTGTAGACATGAGATCAACAACATTCTTAGTCGTTGAGTTATTTTTGACTTTTTCCTTTTTCGGTCGACCTTCCTGTGCTCCCGCTTCGACAAATTTTTGGAACTATGCTTCCACCAAAATTTTATTCGCAACGTCGTCTTCGATGATGTTGACCACTATGGCTACTAATTCATCTTCATCTTCCGATGATTCCACGATGATAAGTGTTGTAATCTCACAGATCACATAAGGTTACCAATAATACATACCAAAATAAACACATAAACAGAGACAAGAGATAAGAACAAATAGGTGAAATAATAGATTATATTACATGAATGAGTCCATACGACACAGAGAACTAAACTGAGTTCTCATCTGGCTCAACAGCCTAATATATATGATTACAAAGTAGTTACAAAATAACTACTTGTCAGTTCGGTGAACCGACACGACCTTAAGTGGCCGACCTAATCTCTAGTTTAGTCGACTGACTGACTTAGTCGGCTGATCGACTAAGTCAGCTACTGTTCAAGTCGACTTATCAACTTGCTCCTTTTACATCTCCCCCATGAACAAAATTTTTCTTCGTCCTGAAGAAACAGGGAGGTACAAAATTCTTCCTGTCTGGTCTTAATAGTTAGTGTGATGTGCCTTGTCTTCTTGGGCATGATGTCGGTTGTCGAAATGGTAATTTTATGTGATCTTTTTATGGGTGTACGGTACTATTTTGCTTTTTGGATTTTTAGCTTTTTATAGCTTTTGGTTTACGGTTATGGTCGTTATAGAAATTTTATTTTATTTTATCTTATTTTTTTATATGACTTTCTAGTTTCTGTAGTGTTTTAGTCGGGCTCCATTAACGAAATTCCGAAATAATATGCCCTGTAACGTCCTCAGTCAGACTGATCCGTTGATATGTATCTCTTCGAAAAAACATAGGGTCCCATACATTTGGTATGGAAATTTTTAGGTTTACCTTTTACTCGACTATTGTATAGTAAAGCAAGGTTTCGTACTGACAATTTTTTGTTCTTGATGTTTCGGTCGTGCCATGCTTTTTGTTGTTGTTTCTAGATTTCTTGATGTTGTATTGCCATTAGTCGGTGCTCTTCGAGTTTACTTAGTTGAAATAGTCGGTCCTTTCTTCCTTATTCAACATCGACGTGTAGGATCTCTACGATGATAGGTGTATGTTGTCGGAAGTGTAGTGGGAATACTGCTTCTTGTCCATAGACTAGTCGAAAAGAAGTTTTGTCTACTGCTTCACTCCAGTAGTCACCAATCTTTGCCATTTTTGGTCGATCATCATTTGAGATGTCGAATTCCTTAGTTTTGACTTTAGCATCTATCCATTCTAGTGCTTTGGCTTCATTGATTGGTCGACTTCCTTCTTTAAACTGTGAGAATGTGGTAGGGAAGTCGGCTACAGTCATTATGTCGGTGTCTTGTTTGTTGATGGTTTCCACTTTAAGGATTGTATAGATAGGTTTGTCGTTTTGACATGGTTATATTTCCATGTAAAGCTTTTCCCTTCTGTATTTTAATTTTCTAACTGTAGTCTTGTCGACTGTGACTTTGTTCTTATTTGTATATTTTTTCATTTCATTGTCTGTCAGTTATATTTTAAGGGTTTTTTTTTGGTCGGCTGGATAAATTCTTTAATCTATTTTTCTATTTTGACCAAGTTTTCATTTTGTGGTATAAAGTTAAAATATTTAATGAAATTTTCCCTGAGTTCAGGCCATAAGAATGTTTCACCTCGGGCTTCTTCCATTTTATACCATTTGTTTGGGAATTCGGGGAGGGTTGATGGGAACAGGTGTGGACATGCTCAATCATCCTTGTAACCAAGTCTTCTCCATTCTTTTTCACATGTTTTAATATGATCTTATGGGTTTTTTCCTTGAGTAAATATGGGTATCTGAGCTTGTTGGGTTAACTTCTTTCCTCCAAACCTTTTGACAAAGTAATTCAAAGCTGTTGTCCAGGCCTGTAGTCTTGTCTGATGGGTTTCCCACCATCGAGCAGCTTGTCCTGTAAAAGTTTATACTAGGATTTGAAGTCGGCCATGTTCACCAATATTTTTGGAAACTTGTTCTACATGCATGACTGGTGATTCCCTTTCCTTGTATCTTGGTATTTGTGTAGTATTTACATTGGTAGATTGTAAGGTAGGGTATTCCCTAATTTTCTTCTCAAATATTTTTGGGAGGATGGACACTATGAAGCATTGTTGGGTGGGTTTTTTTTTCACTTTTTGAATAGTCCAGCACCCTCTTGCTTGTGTTTCATAGTTCTCGATCTCCCAATCATATAATTCTGCGTCTGAATTATAACGAACTAAGTCTTGGTTTTCTAGATGAAGTTCTCCATAGATGTTAGGTTTTGTATAATCTGCATTGTTTTGGATCCGGTAGAGTTGTTGGACATCGACTTCTTCATCGATAGGTTTAGTCCAAGGTTCTCCTTAAGATGGGTGAATAGGTACAATGACATTTTTTCCATTTCCTTTCAATTTGATCCTCTCTTTGTCTAGGGATATCGATGCTTTCATCTTTCTACCCCAAGTTCGACCTATTAACGCCGGGAAGGAACTGGATTCTTCCTTAGGGTCAATGATTTCGAAGTGGACTTTGGTCAAGATTCCTTTTATAGTCATGTCGACGCTTTTCCAAACTCTAATAGGTTCAATAAGGCCTTGGTCGGCTAGTTTCAGGTATATTCCTGACTCATGTAGTCGAGGTCTTCCCATTTGTTCCCAAGTGTCATGAGTCATGATGTTTACGTGTGATCCAAAGTCGAGCACTACTTGTCGGACATGGTATCCTTCGATTTCCAAGTCGACAAGTGGGTCGGCATCACCTTTGTCTTTTTTATTTAAATTGCAGATGTTCTTTGTTTGTTTTTCAAAGTTGTGACATTTTATTTCATATAGCAAATCGACAAACTGAGAGACTAAGTTGTCTTTTTGTACAAGCTGGATTAATTCATTTATTGTGTTATGTCGAGTGTTGTGAGCTTGTTCTTATCGTGCAATTTCTTTGAATACATTGGTTGCTTCTTGGTATGCTTGTTTTTCTTTTAGTGGATCAGGACAGACATTTTTCTCTTTGATTTTGTTGATTCGTGGGTTATCACTTCCTATTTTTGTTCCTTGTCGAGTTACAATATGTAATTTTTTTGTGTTTATTACATCATTTTTTATTTGTATTAATTTTTTCCAACATGGTAGGGAAATCCTCTAGCGAGTGATCCCCTACTCCACAATGCGTACAAAATTTGAGACAAGTTCTGTCTTTATATGGACAGTTTGCATACCGATGTCCCTCCTTATAACATGTAAAGCATTGGATGGGTCGACGTGGTTGGTTGTCGTGATTCCCAGGGAATTGACCTCTTCCTCTGTAGCCTCCACGTCGATTATCGTACCAGCGCTTGTATCATCGACTGTCATGTCTCTGACTGTTCTGATCATTTGGTAGATTGTTTTGCTCATTTTGTGCAACTACAGTGGTTTGGTAGACTACATGGTAGTTCTGTTGGTTCTTCAGGTTCAAATGGAAGTCGGCTGTATTATGATTTTTGGTTTTGCAGATTGTACACCAGGATGCCTTATCGTTATTCATGTTGAACGGGCAATGTTTTTTTGAGTGGTCCCCATGTTCCTAGAAAATGTCGCAAAAGGATTTGGTCTGCATGAATCGGATGTCCTGTCGGCTGTATTCTTGTCGACAGTTGTCTTTGGAGTGGCCGAACATCGAGCATTTGGTGCACTAGATCTCTTGATTCTTGAGGTTTAACTCCTTTAAATAGTTCTGTACACTTTCCAGCTATTCTTCCAATCTATGGTCAGTGGAGTGAGCGAGTATTTCCTCATCCTTATCCACTTGGAGAGCTTTTGTGAGCGCATCTTCGTAGGATTTGAATGTTTCTAGACTGATGTGTCGATGGAATTTCTGAGATAACCCTACAAGAAACCACTGGATTAATAATTGTTCATCTATAACATAGTCCAGCTAGCTCAGAAGGTCTTTCCATTGCTTATCATAGTCATAGACGGTTTCCCTTGGCTTTTGTGATGTTGTTTTTAGTTTTTTTGCTGCTAGGTGTTTGGCATCTGGAGTTTTAAAAAATGATAAGAATTGCGCCTTGATGTTGGCTTTGGTTTCTCTAGGTTTCCTTTCCAAAAAGGTCATATACCAATTCAATTCCCTTTTCCCCAAGGCACCGATGAACTGTTCCATTTGTATATCTTCTTCTGTAACTTGGTTGGCCTCCCAAGTTGACTTGCAGATGAACCAATGTCTTCTGGGGTCCTCATCCCCCTCATATAGAGGAATGTGAGTTGATTCATGACCCATGTCGGAATCACTATCACTACTCTCAAAAGGTGGCAGAGGTGGAGGTGGGGGTGGGGGTAGTGGGGTTATTGGTTTATTCATCTCTGTGGGACTATGGTCAATGGAACTTTCGTTCCTTTCAGTTGTCAATTCTTCTTCGACCAGCAGTTGGTTGATTTCAACTTCTACTATTAATGGCCCACTGTAACTACTTTTCCATAGTTCTGAATGTTCTATGTCTTCTAAATCTATATTTGGCAGGGGGGGTTCTCCTTCATGTGTTGGTAAGAGTAAGTGGATACTTCAGTTGGAGGGTACCGCTTTAAAGGTAACTCAATTTCCTTCCTCTGGTCGACGAATAATGAGGTGACGTCTAGTGTATGTTTCATCGTCTAGTTGACTCAATATACCAAATTCACCAGCTCATAGCTGAAGTTCTTCTTAGACAATAGTTTGTATGCGGGTACGTGGATTTAATAGGGAGAGAGTTGTTCCTTCATGGGGAGCTCTTGATTAGAGAGCTTCTGGCTGCTCTATCCATAATTATTCCTCCTTAGGGGATGCCTCTTCTTCCACGCCTTCTTCATGTCGGTCATGACCTGAATCTGGTGAATTCCCTTCTTGGTCGGTCTCCCTAGGACTCCTTCCTCTATGCAAAGCTAAGGCTCTTTCTCTTTTTGCTTCCCTCTTGTGTTATCTCTCTTCCCTCTCTATTTTCTGAATGTCCAACATACCGTTATGTTTTACTATTATCTTGATTTCCATTTTGGTTGAATTCTCATTACTGGTGAATGGTATCTACTTCTATTCGACTAGAATCCACTTTACTTTATCTCGACATATGACCAGCTACCCCGCCATAGCCTACCCGACGCTTTCTAGAAAGCCCGGATAGTTCGGTCTACTTCTTCAGGAAGTATTCCCACTCCCTTTCTGCAATGAATTTTTCCCACTTTTTTTGCTTTTCCACCCAGTTAGAGTTTGCTGGCAGTTCATGAAGTGATGGTTGAGGTTCGACAATATGTCCTACTCCTTTCTCAATCAGAAATTTATACAGCAAAGTCGGTAAGGAACACAGAAATTGCTTGGTGAGGTCTGTGTAAAATTTCTCTTTGTCAGTATCCACCAAAGTTCTGTCTTCGACTGCTTGCTCCTCATAGAAGTCATCGGTGATTTTCTCGAACCACTCCAACAAGTTTGTTCTACCTCCTCAGATCATTTTTTCCAGCAACTGTTGTTCTTTAGTCCCTTCCATCTTTCTCATCCAGGAGTTTCTTCAGAAGTTGGGGCACTGATTCTACAAACTTCTCATGTGTTTCGATGAAAAAATCTTTCTTTTTCTTGTGCAATTGTTAATCTGTTCCTTCGTGCGTAATTATGTAAATAGTTTGCAACTTTACGTTCCCACCAGTCCTTAATCTTCTGCTCTAGTATCATCTGTTTGCATACATTTCAGACATGTACTACCGGCAACGAAACCAATGTTGTAAACTCACAGATCACATAAGGTTACCAATAATACATGCCAAAATAAACATATAAACAGAGACAAGAGATAAGAACAAATAGGTGAAATAACAAATTATATTAAATGAATGAGTCCATACAACACAGAGAACTGAAATGAGTTCCCATCTGGCTCAATAGCCTAATATATTTGATTACAAAGCGGTTACAAAATAACTACTTGTCGATTCAATGACTCAACATGACCTTAAGTGGCCGACCTAATCTCTAGTTTAGTCAGCCGACTGACTTAGTCAGCTGATCGACTAAGTCAGCTCATCGACTTAGTCGACTAATCGACTAATTCGACTACCGTTCAAGTTGACTTATCGACTTGCTCCTTCTACAATAAGATTGCATTTTCCTTTCCCCTGCTCCTTCTCCTGTCTTCTTTTCCTTTTCCTCAAGGGTGCTATCTCCTTCAACAGTTTGTGGATGTTTTCTTTGGTTATAGGATACTTGGGGTTTTCAGTTTCTATCTCTCCCCCTTGTTGTTGAGACAAGATGATGCTTTCTTCAGCTGGATTGGTTACCTGCTATTCTGTCTGTGTCTCTTCCCTTTGGGCCGTCGACGATTTGATTGTAATTTGTAGTCGAAAGGTGCCTTCTACTGGTGTCTCCTCTGACACAAATGTGCTGATGTATAATCGGAGCTCATAATCTTGTTCTTTTTCTTGGTCTTTTAGTGGCTCCTCTATTGATAGGTCTGTCTCTTTTGCCTTTGCTAGTATCGACATTTTTGTACCCGACTGTCAAGCTAGCTCCCGAAATATCTCTTCGACTATTGGGTAGTAGTGGAGAGTCTTTGATTTTGCCTTGGCACCTTGCATATACCACACTGTGGTATGGTCAAGTTCTAACTGTATGTGGGTAGTTTTGGGCAGACTTCATTGGATGTTTTGAGGCACCCTCCATTTGGTCGTTTCGATTTTCAGTTGTTGGAACCGGTTTTCCAATAACACTTTTCCTTTTGCTAGTTCCTTCATTGTTCCAGTTTGGAAAAACGGTTTGAATCTCCACATATGGAATTTTGTGGGTTCTTGAAACTGCTTTTCCTCGACAAGACATAAGTAATACATGACTATCCATATCATAAGGGAACCTTATAATCCCTCCCAACTCCTGGAATTTTTCACAGATGCCTTTGAGCATGTCAACGACGTACTCATCCCATTTGTAGATTTTCCTTGTGTCGGCAATGGTATCCACTGCATCCAACATATATAATTTTAGGTCACTTCCTAGACCTGTTCATGTAATCCCAGTGGCTATGATTTTAGCCACAATTTGTGGCGTTTGGGCTTGTATTTGGCTAATCATTAGCCCTTTGGAGTTCTTTCCCGATGATGATCCAGTTAGTTCCTCTACCAGCCCTTCTTTTATGCCGTCTGGTACTAGGTCACCTTGGTTTGATAAACTAGTCAATTTGTAGATTACTTCACCGGAGATCTCGACTGGTTTGTCGAAGTAAAATCTTCCATTATGGTACCGACTTATGATGAATTTAACTATTGTTTCCTTTGTACCTCTAAAACTGGACATCAACGGTGCATTTATGTAGTTCACAATAGTATTGTGATTTATTTTCTTTGCAGCTGAGGTTAGCTTTTTATCGATATAGGCCCATTCTTTGATCTCGACCCATAGTTTCTCCCATGAGATCTCCTAAACCTTAGCATTCTTGATGTTTCTTAGTCTCCTTATTAATGGTGTCTCTGCAGCTTGTAGTTCTTTAGACTTGGCTGCAGCTTTGGTTTGTTTTGGTGTTATTTTGTCGGTTTGCTGGTCGACTTTACTTTGATATTCTCGATTTTCAGTCTTCTGGTTGCTAAGTTGCACTTTCTGTTTGAAATACTGTAAATGATCCTTTTGTGTTCCAGTACTTATAGTTGATGCGTTTGACGTTTTTGTTGAGGGGTGTATTAATGGAGGATGTGATGGTTTAGCATGAGCACTTGAGTTTACGTTAATGGTGATTCGATTTTAGCGTTCATAGTCATGAAGGTGTGATGTGACTTTCGAGCTCATTGGTTGATGTCGATCATGTGAGCGGTCGATGGTGATATGTCAATGGGCGTGATGTTGGTTTTCAAAGTGTTGATTTGATGTCATAATTTTTTATGGATATCAATTCTATTTTGTTTTTTGGATTTTTTTTCAGATTTTTTATGGATTTTGTTTAACTCTTAGGGTCATTATATGTTTTTTATTTTTTATTTTTTAAACTTTTTTAATTTCTGTACCGCTTTAGTCGGGCACCATTAACAAGTTTCTGAAATACCATGCCTTGTAACGTCCTTAGTTGGACTGATCTGTTGGCATGAATTTATTCGACAAAATAGGGTCCCATCCACTCTGTATGTAGCTTTTTGAGTTTCCCTTTTACTCAACTATTGTATAGTAAAGCACAGTCCCCTACCGACAGGTTTTTGTTTTTGATGGTACGATCGTGCCATGATTTTTGTTGTTGTTTCTGGATTTCTTGATGTTGTAGAGCAATCAGTTGTTGTTCTTCCAGTTTACTTAATTGCATCAGTCATTCCTTTCTTTCATGTTCGACATCGACATGTAAAATCTCTGCGATAATAGGTGTCTGTTGTCGGAAGTGTAGTGGAACTACTGCTTCTTGTCCATAAACTAGTCGAAATGGTGTTTGGTCGGTTGAATGCTTGTATGCTATTCTGTACGCCCATAGTACTGCAGGTATCTTTTTGTCCCAGTTGTTTTTGTTGGTGTTACATATTTTTGTTAATCCTTCTGTTATGTTTTCTTAAATGCTTCAATTGCCCCATTCGACTGAGGGTGGTAAGATCTACTCTGACGGTGGTCGATTTGAAACTGATCTATTAGTGTTTTAATAGATTTATTAATAAAGTGTGTTCCATAGTCACTGATTCGGGTTAGTGGACATCCAAATCAGGTAATGATATTTTAATAGATAAATTTGGCAGCTATCTCACTAGAACATGTGTCGACTAGTTCTCCCTCTTCCCATTTGGTTACATACTCGATTGCAGTTATTATGTACCTTGCACCTGTTCTTTTTTCTGGTATGGGAAATGGTCCTATGAAGTCGATGGCCCAAATTTCAAATGTCAAGCTTGGGTTTACTGATGTCAAGGGAATTTCTATACTAGGAAGAGGTCGACCCAGCCATTGACATTTGTCACATTGGCTTAAAAACTTTTTACAGTCTCTATGAAGTGTCTGTCAAAACCCCAAATTTTCATAAAAATTTAAAATTTTGAAATACATAAAATGCTAAGAATGCGGTTTGCTAACAACTAACAGTTATCTATAAAATAATTGTTTACCAGATTAGTTAATAGATAATCATAATTAATTAACTTAGCATTCTACTTTTGATACAAGGTTAGGTTTATTTTTTGCAATAATTTAACTTTCAGTTTTGCTGATGAGTTTTTAATTTGTGACAAGTAGGTGGAACTGTCTTGGATTTCTGGGGCTTACTTAGCATTAAGCTAACGCAGAACGATTAATTGTCCTTACGGGTTTTTATAGGTATGAATGATCGAGTAACTCCTTTTAATTTCATAAGCATCCAGCTATATTTCTAAATGCAAAATAAAAATCTTGGTAAATAAGTTGTTACATATCAATATACTTTTATGAGGTAAAACAAGTAGCTTGTTTCCATCAATTTTTTTGTCAACGATATATATATGGAAGAGTCTCTTTTTTTAAATGTTAATGGCGACAGTAAATATTCTCTCTGTTTCATAACTTGTGATCTTTGTCGTAAGTTAAATTCACCTAGAGAGAATAACCTGTAATGGTGTAATGATTGTTCTAACAGTAATATACATTATCAACTTATAATAATAGTATAACCAACTGCTTGTTATTTATCTTTTGTAATGAAGATTGCTTCCTATAAGGTTCTAAACATTACAGTGAAATCCAAAGTCCTAAGGACTTAGGGTCTAGTGGGATGGTTCCACTCCGGTTTCTTATTTTATTTTTATAGTACTGCTCTTGAATTAAGCTTCTGACCATAATAGTTAGCTTAGGTCAAGTCTTTAAGAGCGATTGATTTATTACCTCATGCAAGCACTAGATAGATCTAAAAAAATATGTTATTAATTCGAAAACATGGTGTAACTGATAGTACTTGTCATGGTTGAGTAAATAACCAAATGCCATTAAACTTTGTTGAACTGAGCTATGTAAAATAATTCATAGCCAACCTCCTAGTATTTGCTATCCACTAAACTATAAAGTTTCTATGATACTCACCAAAACAATATTGTTTATAATGCATCCATGTTTACCAGTAATTCTGGTTATAAACAAATAAGGTTTATGATGTTCATAATAATTTTTAAAACTATGTTGTATAAAACTATCAAGTCAGAATTTAAACGTTGGTGGCAATATGATTAGCTCTACAAGTCTATTATGAATACTTTAGTAATATCGTAGTTGGCTAGGTGATGAAATAGCCTTTTTAATTTGTATCTTCCAAGTATCATAAGATTTACTTCATAAACTTAGATTCAATAGCTCAAGGCTTATCAATGTTGAAATTTTAATATTTAATCTATGACTAAATGGATAAATCATTAGTGATAAACTAAACCTTTAAGCATAAAAATACCTTGAGCATGAATAAGCATAAAATACCTTGGGCATGTATAAACATAAAATACTTTGAGTATGTATATAGATTAAGAAGTTGCATTGATTTCATGATCAAACAAAAGCTTGATATGAAATAACATCTAATTATATAGTTCATATTATAGTTTGCAAAGAAAATGGGATATGGCGTTAGACCACTCCATCGATTGGGTTATGGGTAAGGTTATGCATAAAAACAAGGCTTGAAATCACCCTCATCCCAAACTATATGATGACTAAATTATAAGTTTGGCAATGATTTGAGGTTTCAAAGTTTATGCCATGCAACTATAGGTTGACATTCCTGATCATGTAGAACCTTTGAATGATTGCAATACTGTTGATTGTGCATAAAATTATGTTTTGAAATAATTGGAAATCATTTGCATGCACGGACTATAGAGTTGACCCACTACAAGTTTGAAATATTTGTGAGACCACGTGGTTACTTCTCGGCCAAGTGTTAGGAGTATAAGGGTTGGTGTAACCCTAGAATTTGTCATTCTTCTCCATCATTTTCAGGCCTTTGGGCTGCTCTGCAACTACTCCATGGCCACCATGCTTACCCTACTGTGAATGATAATGAGCTTCGTGTCCTGCTTGCATTGTCCAGTCTACCTTCGTCATCCTCGAACGCTTGCTTGCACAGTGAGTTTACCCTGGCAAGAATTTGTTGAAGGCCGTGAGATTTAGCTTACGGCTTGGACTGTGTGTAGTGATTGGGTTCATTACTCCATGGCCTACCTATTGGGATTGTTTAAAGGGGTTATTTTCTTTTGTTTTCAGCCTTGTCTCTATCATGGGGTTTCAAGAGTATGGATTCTTATGCTTCGCAATGTGGTGATAGTGTGAGCTTCACTGTCCACTTTTTTCTTGGCCGTTGCTCCCTTCTCCTTGTTTCTTCTAGTAGTGGTTTGTGCACTCATTGGAATCGTCTCTGTCATAAGAGAGATGAAGGGTTGGCCCTTTATTTTGATGGTAGTGGTGCTCCTGTTCCTTGGTGGCTATATTACCTTCGTTTCCAGGTATGTGAACTTCGTTTGTTTTACAGTTCTTAAATTTACTCTTAACTCAGTTATTGTATAATGTAATAATATTAATGTTGTGAATTCTTATCTTATAGGTGACGGTTTATATTTCTCCTTGCTGCTGGTGCAAATGAATAGGGTTGGCTTCCTGGTTACGGGTAAGCCCTGGTCAACCCAAGGCAATCCATACTTGTTCATTTCTTTAAGGAAAAGTTTCGGTTGGTTGTCGTGGCCTGCAAAAGACCCTTCGTGGTTTACTGTTTCTCGGTTAGCTTGTTTAGTTTTTACTAACCCTTGCCGTTAGCAGGGTTTTCTGGCTTATGCCATGACTTGTAAATTTTGTTTTACTTTTTTTTGTGTACAGTTTTGTCAATAGTTTTTGCAGCCTATCCAGCCATCTGTGTTTAAATTTTAAGTATAGAGATTTAACTCTATTGAGCTCGGACTCAGTTATTTTGATGCTCTAAATGTAATTTTGTGCACTAGGGGTTTTACCCTATTTCAACTATGTGAAGAAATCTTTACTTGTTATATTTATCTTGCATTAACTTGTATTATTAAATTTTATTCTATTAATTCTTTCTATTATAGTACTTTGTTTATAAGCTCAGATATTCAAGCAAGGGATGATACTATAATGACCTGTGTATAAAATAAATTCTTTCAATTATTCTGTAGGTTTAGTTCATTACTAATGTGAAATTAATTGTTTATTACAGGTATATAATTATTATGCTTTTAATGTTATCTCTCTATGTCCTTATAGGACTATAATAATATTTGATAGTTTGAAAGTTCAGAATACTAGATAAATCCAAATCCTTGAATTATTGCTTTTCTAGTTATTAATTACAATATTATTACTATAATTTACATTGTTAATACTATAAATTATAATGTTAGTATTTATAATGTTAATACTATAATTTATAATGTTTAATAATATGAGGGTTTCAACCCTGTACTTTCTTTTATAATTAATCTTCGTTTAGTTATTTAAATGACTTTGTTCATTTATAAATAATATTTATTAAATATTATTTACAATTGTATTCAGTCTATTTTATAAGTACATAGATAGGTTTTGTTATTATTTCCTTGTTACATTATTATAATTACTGTTCTTAATTTATTTATAATAAGAACTATACTAGAATTACCCTACTTGAAATGTTAACATTTGTAGAAATAGTTAAGCAGTATGAACAATAAAATAACTCTGTAAAATGACTTGGTTCTTTCTTCTCAGAAATAAATGAGTGTTTATCTAAGTTAAATCTTTTACCTATATGACAGGTTAGTAGTTTCATTTTATAGAAATACAGTTCTGCAATAAGATAAATAACCTATTTACAATAATCAACTTGTTTAAAGAAGTAAAATTGCTATTTGTAAAGTATTATGAATACTTCTTTGCTAGAATTCTTAATACAATAGTCCGGTTTTTAAACAATAACTTAATTAGACAAAATAGCATCCTTTCCAGAAAACATCTATATACAGAAAATAAATTAGTCCATTGTTCTGAAATACAAAATAACTCTATTCAATCCAGATTTCTATCATAATTCATCTATTTTAAACACACTACCTGTGCTAGAGTATGGTTTGGTTTATTCGAGATGGGGAAGAACACAGGTAGGGTTATCTCATCCAAATACAAATTCAACAAACAACTAAAATATTATAAATTCTAACAGTTCACTACATAACATATAAATCATTCATTATTCATTCATTCTCAGAAATAAACTTTAACACAACAAATACAAGACTGTAGAACTTGTTTTTAAAGCTGGATGACAACAACGTTGAGAGGCTGTTCCTCCCTACCAACTCCTAGAGAGTGCTCAAACAACATCTTCTCAGGGCCCCTGAGCCTGTTCGTGGTCTCCTTGGCTGGGAACTGGTGGAGCAGGCAAGAAAATACTAGTCCAATGACTTAGTACTAACTCTGCACTTAGCAGCAAGATATTTCAGCTGAAAATATGTACTAGATCATTCTTTGTAGTTTACCCCTCAAACACCTTCCATAAATTCTCTTCCTAATGAAATCCTTTGAATTACATTCACCTGAATGATTCTTCTCCTGGAATGAGTAGCCTCAGCTCTCTTCAATGGGCATTTTTATTAAAATTTCCTACGTATTTTTGGGTTAGTTGTCATTAATTGAGCCACCTGCTCTGATCCCACTTTCTTGGGGGATCATGACCCCAAATGTGGGGAGGTTGCCACCTGCAACATTGGAAGTGTTTGAGGATGCTGCCACTTTTCTATTTCCTCTCCACCCAATCTCCTCCACCAACTTGACCAGTAAACACTCTTTTAACAACTCTCCTAAGCTGTTGTCTCCACCTTTTATTTATTTATAATTAAAATATTCATAATTACATTCAACATCCTTGACTCTACTGAGTCATCAATTATAACTTTAACATAAAATTTAACATAATGTCTTGGAATAAAATCAAATAAGATAATATTATTTTGCAAAATTGGGGCATGTGACATACCCACCCCTTAGAATATAACATCATCCTCGATGTTATTTATTCTTCATCCTTAGAATTCCCATCTTGCATTTTAATTTCCAATTCCCAGGTGGCTTCCTCTGGACTAAGGTGCTTCCATTGCACCTTTACCTATCTAATGGTGTGGTTCTGAAGTGTAATCTCCCTCTTCCCGAGGATACAGTCCGGTTCCACCAGAAAATCCCCTTCTGGTTCCACCTGTACATCATTCCAGTTAACAATATGAGTAACATCATGAACATATTTCTTTAAAACAAAAATATGAAAAACATTATGTACTCTTAAACTAGGTCATAATGCTAATTGATAAGCTACTTGTTCAATCCTAGACATAATTTCAAATGGGCCACAGTAACGAATTGCTAATTTTTCACAACTCACCAACCTCAGAGAGCTCTTTTTGGGCCTTTCCTTGATGAACACATGTTCACCTACCTAAAACTCCCTTCGAGTCCTTTTTAAGTCTGCTTGACTTTTCTGCCGATCCTGTGCCACTTTCATATTTCCCTACACTTGTTTTACAATTTATTCCATTTCTTTTAACAGTTTTGGACCTAATACAAATCTATCTATTGGATTACTCCAAGAGATAGTAGTATTACATTTCTGTCCATATAAAATTTCAAAAGGACTAAATCTGGCTGATGTATGATAATTATTATTATAAGTAAATTCTACTAGATGTAAATAATCCTCCCATTTACCTGGCTGGTCTTTCACATACATTCTTAATAGATTTTCTAGTACCTAGTTTACCCTCTCAGTTTGTCCATTTGTTTGGGGATGGAAAGAAGTACTGAAATTTAATGTAGTGTTTAACCCTTTAAACAAAGACTTCCAAAAGTTTCCTGTAAACTTAGGATCTCTATCTAAGATTATGACTTTGGTACTCCATGCAATCGGAAAATATGTTTTAGAAAAATATCATCTATATTTGCAGCTTTATAAGTGGTTTTAACAAGTATAAAGTGAGCTGCTTTGCTTAACTTATCAACTAATACCATGATAGAATCATTCTAATTTTGATTTCTAGGTAGCCCAGTAATAAAATCCAGACTAATTATCTCCCATTTCCAGCTAGGGATGGGTAATGGCTGAAGCAAAAAAGATGGGTGTTGATGTTCAGTTTTTACCTGTTGACGTTCAAAACACCTAGCAATATATTCTTCTACTTTAGTTTTCATATTTGGACAAAAATACTTGTTTCTTTACATGTTTATAGTCTTTTGATAACCTGGATGACCTGAATATGGTGTTTTATGAATTTCATCCAGAATTAACAGCTTAACTTTAGGTACGTTAGGTACATACAGTCTATCTTTATACAGTAAAAATTCTTTTTCATTTAAATTGTAACCTTTAATTAAGTTTTCTGTTGGATTTTCTTTAGCTTTAGCTTACAAAATATCATAAATTTCATCTTGTTCTATTCCTTCTTTAAGCTATTCATTCAAGTCTGAAACACAAGTGCTGATAGCTGCTACAAAATTCAGCCTTGCATTCCTACTTAATGCATCAACAACTTTATTTTCTTTACCTTTTATATGATGAATTTCAAAATCATACTTGCTTAAGAAAGATAACCACCTAGCTTGTCTGGCATTTAGATTTGGTTGATCTAAAAGATACTTCAATCCTTTATTATCAGTCATTAAAACAAAATTTATGCCAATTAGGTGATGTCGCCACATCTTTTAAGGCGTGTATTATAGCTTCTAGTTCCAGATCATATGTTGCATAATTCTTTTCGTGAACTTTTAACTTTCTAGACTCATAGGCAATAACATGCCCTTCTTGAGTCAGAACACCACCTAAGCCATCATTGCAGGCGTCGGTACATACTACAAATTCTTTATTAGGATTTGCTATTATTAAAATAGGTGCACTGGTTAATAAAGTTTTTAACTTTTTAAATCTTTCTTCACACTTCTGATTCCAGTCGAACTTCTTTCCCTTCTTCTGCAAGGAAGTTATCAAATTTGCTATCCTCGAAAAACCTTCAATGAACCTCCGGTAGTAACCGGTAATGCCCATGAAAGATCGAACATCCGTCACATCCTTAGGAACCAGCCAATCTTTGATTGCCATTATATTTTCGGGATCTATGAAAATTCCTTCATTGGTCACTACGTGACTTAAATACTGAATTTTATCCTTGAAGAAATCACATTTACTAAACTTTCTGAAGAGTTGATGTTCTCACAACTCTTGCAAAACAATTTTTAGATTTTCTATATGTTCTTCTTCAGTTTTTGAATAGATTAGAATGTCATCTATAAACACAACTACAAACTTATCTAAATACTTATGCATAACATTATTCATTAAACACATGAAGATGGCTGGGGAATTAGTAAGCCTGAATGAAATTACGACAAATTCGTAATGACCATATCTAGTTTTGAAAGCTGTCTTAAAGATGTCTTCATCTTTAATACTTACTTGATGATATCCAGACCTTAAATCTATTTTTGAAAACACTGTGGCTTCTTGTAGTTGAGCAAATATATCATCTATGTGGGGTAATGGATATCGATTTTTTATGGTCATCTTGTTTAACTGACGGTAATCTATGCAAAGTCGCATAGTTCCGTCCTTCTTCTTGACGAAGATGAAAGGTGCCCCCCAGGGAGACACACTTGGTCGAATATACTTTTTATCAATTAATTCTTTTAATTGAGATTTTAATTCATTAAGTTTGAGTATGTTCATTCGATAAGGGGCCTTTGAACTAGGTATTGCACCCAGTACGAGTTCAATGGTGAAATCCAATTCCCTTTTCGGAGGTAATCCCAGAATCTTTTCTGGGAATACATCAACATATTCTCTTAAGACTGGTACGTCTTCCTGTTTTAACTTATCTATTTTAATTAAACTTTCCTCATCAGTTATTGTTACTACATAAGTTTTACATCCGTTTCTAACAGCTCTCTTAAGCTGTAAGGTAGAAATCTTCCTTATGGTAGTTTTTCTAGGGATTCCTTTAACACTTACTGGTTTTTCATCATTGTTTAAACATGTGAAGGTTTTATCATAACAGTTTAGAATTAATCTATGTTGTTCTAACCAGTCCATACCAATCAGCAAATCATAAGAACCAAAGGCAAAACATTAAGTTTAACAATAGTTTCCAATTTATCCATAACTATTCCACATTCTTTAACAAAACAAGTTACTTTTCTCTTAGCACCAGTGGCTAACTGAACTAACCATGAATTCTCAAACTTATCAACAGATAACTTACATTTTTCAACTATTTGGGGTGCAATATAACTGAGACTAGCTCCTGGATCAATCAAAATAGTTACAGGGATCTGATTTATCATGCCTTCTAATTCCACCATGGAAGTCTGATATTCAGCTTGTCGATTCTCCAAAGCTGCGTTAATTCTGGGCATGGTCCTCGCTAGTTCTCCAATGGTCATCTCCTCCTGTATGGTAAGAATGTTGTTACCAGTCTTCTTTTAGTTTGGACAGACTGAAGCATAGTGTGCGCCATTACACTCCCAGCACTTGATAGGATCTTTGCGTTCAAAGCTCTTGGTAAAATTTCCATGATTATTTGCAAATTCCTTACCTTTAGAATTATTCTGGTTGTTGGGTGTATTGTTCTTATTTTCTTGGAAGTTCTTGTTATTAGGATAATTTTTGGCCTTATTGTTCTTAAAATTTCTATTAGGCACAAAATCCTTCTTGTTTTGTTCAAACTGATTATTATTTTTCTTAGCTTTCCAGTTGGCCAAGCTTTCTTTCTTTTGATTCTGCTCAAAACAGAAGTTAGCTTTTCTCATGGCTTCTTCCAAGGTCTTTGGGTTATCATATTCAATTCTATCTTTAATATGATAAGGGAGACAGCTAAGGAATCTTTGTACCTTTGGTTTCTCATCTCCAAGGTATGGTACATACCTAAGTAGACTTAAGAACTTGTTGTTTAGATCCTTCATTGTCATTGATCCTAACTTCAACTCATAAAACTCTTTGGCTCTCTCCTCATAATATTGCTCAGATAGAAATTTCTTTTTGAAATACCTCTTAAAGGTACTCTAGTTTACATTTTTCTCTTTTATAACCACTTATACTATGAAATGAGAACTTTATACTAAGAACGAGAACTCCAGCCATAAAAACGATGATTTTTGCATAAAAAACACCAAAAACACCCCCCAAATAGAAAACTGTTGATACTAGTATACATGTTTTGTTTTTCGAGGTAAAAAATTGAGTCATGGACTATACATGCCATACTGTTGTTTACAAAACTTTGAAATCAACCCCTAAATTGGAAAAATATTTTTTTCTTTAAGAGATAAAATACAACTTTTTTGAAACTTGCATATTAAACAAAAACAAATATTTCATAAATAATTTCACCACTCTAACCATTTAAAATCAAACAAATTATGATCTGATTCATAATGAAATCATAGATTAGACCCTACAAGAACAAATTATTCATATAATTATCAAAAACTCCTTTAGATTTTCAATTACAAACATTATACTAATAGAAAACATATAAAATATTTCATGTGAAATTATTCAAACTCATTCATGGATTCTAACACTCTATCAGAATCTATATTTTCTGCAGATCAACAACTGGATATAATAATAATAATAAAAAATAAACCCCTAACCCCCTGACCTGTCCCATTACATTACATTAAACTAAATAAATTAAACACCACCCCCTCCCCCTATCACTAACCCCCTAAACCCACTAACAACACTACATTTAGAAAATTCAAAACACCACCCCCTAACCCCTCATCCCCCCACCTCCTCATTGTTCCCTCCTCTGTTCGCTTCCCCCCATCTCTCCACCCCCATCCTCTCCCGTCTCCCCCCACCTCCGAAAGAGTCACCCCTCACTGGTGGTGCGATTCTTAGAATCACAACTTAGGATAAACCTCCAAGGTAAGCAATGTTATTAATTCCTTTGACTCTTCAAATTGATTTTATGTTATTAATTTCAAATTCAACAAAACCAAAATATCATACATAAACTGAGTATTAAATAACATATAATGAAAAGAACCATATTATTGATAACAAGTAATAACACTTAACTTGTTTCACTAGCACAAAATATTAAAGGTAGTGGTTGTGCTTGTAATAACATTTTCCTATGGTAATAAAATAATTTAGTCCAATTTTAAGGGTGATAAAAATCAATGTATTGTCACAAGCCATGACACCATCATTTAGTCATTTTTTAAGAGTGATAAAAATTAATCTTATGTCCTAAGGCATGACAACATTGTGCATAGATTTTATAGAGGAAGTTCCATTGCACTTGTAATTTCCTCCTTCTAATTTCTGTCGAGATCGAGAAATGATTCAATAAAGTCACCATCCAGGAAATGTTTTGCATATGTGGTCACAGTCGCACATCTAGTCATAGTTACATGTCTAATGCTTATAAACGACCGCCATTTCCAATGGCTAAACACATCGATTGCTTTGCTTACTTTCTGAATATTCATTTGCAACTTCTCAAGAATTTGGTACATCTCAACTGAAAGAGATGCAAGAACACCTATCATACCACTACGTGTCGCAAATATAACTATAGGAATTTTTTAGCTTTTAGTGCTCAACACATTGACAGCAAGAGATCCATGTCTGAACCGGTTGAAAAATCCCCCCACATGATATTCACCTTCAACATCCAATTCCACTCCCTCTTCATTATTTTACCTTAATGTAAAAAGGTTGAAATTGGTATATGCTCCCAAGTATAAATCAATATCCAGATTTTGAATCGCAGAGGTCATCCGTTTTTCACTATCATCATAAGCTATCTCCTCGAATCCCTTGTCATTCTTGTATTTCAACAAATAGATAGATCTTTCTGAATCACTAACGAGAATAATTTCTCCACAAGTCTGAACTTGCAAGGCATGCATTTGACCTCTATGTATACAATTTTTCATTAACAATGCCGAACCATCAACAGATTCCATCAAAGTGTACAACAAAATCCGGTTGCTTATACATGCAATTAGTTTTCCATGAAATGCATTGAGATTGAATACAATAACTTTTGTCTTCTCCTCAAAAATAAGTTGCAGTTGCCCATTTTTAACCAAAATAGAAAAAATAAACCTTCATATGGTTCATTATCGTCATCATGCACATACAGTGTCCCAACACAATAATAAAAATTATTGTCATAGATATTAAATTAACAATTCACTATAGAATATCATTATTCATCAACATCAAGTGCATATGATGAAATATCCTCACATATTTAAAAGCTTTCCTACATATTAAAACAAAACAATATATTATAATATTAGAGATAAAGTGAGAAAAGGTGATCATCCTAGATTCACCTTTTCTCCCACGAATACAAAGACTTCACATTATAAATGAAACTCTTGTTTTGAGTGTCGAGTATAATTCTTTGATAACATCAAGATAACTTTGATAAAAAAATCATGACGTGGGTTGTACAATTATGGGAGGAGATGCATATCACTTCAAAAAAATTCTCTATGTTAAACAACGTTATAACATGAATAGTTACATTCATTTGAATACTTGGTGAGTCTTATCACAAAACAATTGCAAAAGTATAACCTAGGATCACATTTGCAATCTATACCTCTTTTTCAATCTCCATTTGAAATGGATAGTCATTTTATCTAGACGATGGTTTGAAAATTATTATACAAACAATTAACACAATCTATACTTGGATTATGAAAATGTTACATTTCTTTGGAGAGTTGTAGCACATTTTCCTTTCATAACATCTAAGTATTTATAGATTTAAAACCAAAAGACAATATAAAAACATATCTACTGCTTTAGATGGACAGATTTATAAATTTAAAACGAAAAGACAACATAAAAACATAGGTATGATGACAAGTTACTTATATAAAATTATAGCATAATACTGTTTACCTTCATTGTTTTTTTTTTAATAGAATATTGATTTAAATAGAGACATTTACAAATTTAAAAAGAAAAGAGTATAAAAACATATGTCCATGCATGTGACATAAATAATATCAAAATAAATTTGTTATTTTCAAATAGATTAAAATAATATTAATAGGAATATGGTTATATAATGTAAACAACACAAATGTCTGACTTAATTGTTATTTCAAGAAGGTGTAACTCTAAATTAACTTATTAATTATTAATATATATAGTTTAAATATTATTTCATATAGTTTTGGGAAATTAATTTAAATTCTTATTTAAGAAAAAACAATTACAACTCCATGAAAATAGATTTATTCAAAAGTCAGTAGTAAGTTTGAAATAAATTGCATGAGATCCGTTAAAAGACAACCAGCAATAACGCCAATGCCATGAGGTAAAGAGAAATGGAAAATACAAGCGATTACTAATTAATGAAGAAGACATAGCACATCTGAAAATACAAGCTGAGTTTATTAATGGATGGAGCCCTAAATGCGTCAATTAATAAATTAATTGATGGGCATAGCAGAGTGTTTATTAAAGTATTGGCAATGATTCTAATCAAATAAGTAATTTTCATAGCATAGGTAACAGTTAGGATTGGTGCTTGTAACTTGAGCACCGATGATGTAGCCGCAGAGCTGGAAGATGTTGTTCGCAATGCGAGTAAGGAAGGAGATGCAATAATCGTTATTGGGTGCATAATTGCACATTGAAATGCCGTAGGCCGAACCTAAATCTGTGCTCTATCTTGCAACCTCTTGCATTTGACCGTGATTTGCCTCCAAAAGTGAGAGCAGCTCCTTGACAGTAGTAATGAAAGGATCTCCACTTAATCTGTAATTAAAAATGGAAGTGGAATTATAAAGGTAAATTACTTAACTGAGGCAAGGAAGGGAGCGGAGCTCCGCTCCCTCATCCCTCTTCACTAGTTTTATTGGCTTCCAATACAATTTAAAACTTTGACAGCTCCACGACTCCACCGTAAAGGTGTAGCTCACCCCAAGCGGTTGCCTGCAAAAGATACGAAATGGATAAATTCACAATCGAATGCCACATGTGCTTGTCAAACTGAACTCAATCACTTAACTGAGGTGAGGAAGGGAAGAGGGAGGAGGGAGCGGAGCCCCGCTCCCTTGGCCAGCAAAGAATTTCCCCTTATTGGTGGCACGATTCTGAGAATTGCGCCACTAGTAAGGGGCAATTCTTTGCTAGCCAAGGGAGTGGGGCTCTACTCCCTCCTCCCTCTTCCCTTCCTCACCTCCCTCTACCCCCATTCTTGCAACATGCTGATGGTTCTAGATCGTCTCTCACAATAGGTAGTATATTTTAGTTTTTCAAATTGCTTTGATGCTATCTTTGGATCATGTACATGAATCTTTACAATGACTACACAGTATACAATTGAAATGGAAAACAAAGGGTTGCATTGGATTTTGGGTACAGATGAAGCCCCATCTACCTCACACAATAGAATCGAGATGCAGACATCGAAACAAAATATAACCCAATGAAAATATGACTCTTCTATCCTAATAACATTGGTGATTTTTGCGTTCTCAGTTGAACCTTCTAAAAATCTATGCTGAAATCCATGTTCGTCGCTTTAAATATGTCGTAAATGTCTTGTATATTAAAAACACTTTAAATTTTCATTGATCAAAAGGAATAGAACAGATTAGAATGGCCAATCTCGACTATTTTGATCAATCTCATGCTGGATATTGGGACTGTAATCTCAGTTAGAACTGAATTTAAAGTGCACTACCGTATTCAGTTCCATTTCATTCTATATTGATTCTCTGGTGCATTATTCAAAGTAATAAGGCCATGAATTTTCTCCCTTTAATGTCGATGGACAACCAAGGGATTCCAATATACAATGAATCTTTCAACTGTCTATGTTCACCCACCCAACACTTACCCAAAAAAATTAAGGTGTTGTCTAAACAGGGGACGATTATTTTAAGTTTTTATTGTTTGTGGCTCGATAAGAAATAAAATCACTATATAAAAACTGTTGAGACACACACCCTCTATAATATTTGGCTCATTCTTACCGATTTTGAAAATTCTGAAAATTCATTACCAAAAATTTGCCAAAACTAAAAAAAATCACTTTTCAGACAAATCGTTAATTTTCGCTTCAAGAAAAAGGATCCACATGCATGCATTGCGAACTGGAAAAGATTTTATTTGCACAAGTTATTCCACCTTGCAAAGCCACACAAGGAGGGTACATGTTTTCTATTCATGGTAGTCACCTCAAATATGTCATACCAAAGATATGACTCATTTAACAAAAAAATTAGTGGAGTGGGATTTCTAAGGTTGTACAATGGTGTTTCATTTTTGTATGGAGGTAAATAGAGTGTGGCATTTATTTGCAAAACTATTTGGCATAAAACCATTATTAAGTTTCTTTTAAAATCAAAACATTACTATTTTGCTTGACGAATAATCATTGTTTTTTCTTTTAAACAAAACATTATTAATACTTACTACTTTATTATTCTAGGGCTTTAATAGAACAAATTGGACAAGAAGGTAATAAAAGGGCAAAGATACACCATTTTTTTCAAAACATTACTATTTATAAAACATGTCATTGTTTTTTTCTAAAACAAAACATTATTAATAATCACTACTTTATTATTCTAATGTTTTAATAGAACGAAGTGGACAAGAAAGCAATAAAGACAAAAGGGCAAAGACCATTTTTTTTTAATCCTTCGTGTTATAATGGCGTTATCTTTTTAACGAGCAAAGCTAAGTCCATTAATTTCATTCTTTTTGGTTTCGTGTTACATGTTTCAAACAATTCTTTTTGGTTTGGTGTTACATGTTTCAAACACTTATAGGGCACATAAATTGAAGACATCAACTCAGTGAGTAATTAATACATCATATTTCTTATTATCCTCCTATTAACACTAGCGTAACTTGTGCAATTGGGATATAATAAGAATTGGAATACTTTCAACCCAACAATCCTCACAATTGTTCTTATTACCTCATGCAACATGGTGCCACACAAGTTATTTAATTTTACTTTAGTTTTAATTTTATATAAAAAAAAGAAATCAACAGTTGAGATTAAAACCCAACTTTTTACCATTGACCTTCCTTGCATACAAGAAATCTACCTTGAAAGCTGAACATATAAAGGTGAATAAGTGCCCAATTCCCAGCCCCAAAAACCCACTTCACTAATTCTAAATTCATCATGAAGCACCAATATGCTTGAGCCTGCATTTTCGTTAAATATTGTCAACTACTTCCAATTTCGGTCAAATGTCTCTAATTAGTGACCACTGCTTCAATCATTTTCACAAAAGAACAATGCATCTTTAAAACTACGGAAAAAAAAGGTAAATGTATTCAAAAACCTGAAAAATTTCAATGTAATTGGATGTGCATCAAAAGCATAAGATCGTAATGACATTCAACTACTACCTTTTACTGTCAAGGAAGCACTTCATGCCTCTTTCTCTCTTGTTAACCACAAAACAACATTATTGATCTCTATTGTACAATTACAAGCTAAAGTGATTTTGAAATCCAAAGCTCGACAATTGATTGCATAACCTTTATAATCTTTAAATATATAGCCTAAACCTCCTAGCACATCCAATATGAATCATAGAAAAATAAATATTGCTATGTGTAGGGAAATGAGTAATGTTATCCTACAATTTATGGGTCCAATAAGGATTAGAAAATGGTGCACTCGAAGTTGTCATGAAAAGTTTCTACAAGGATCTGTCCCTACTATGTTACCAACTTATGTTGTCGTGGCATTTGATAATTACATTGGGTCTCCATGGGACCAATATAAACCAAAGCACATACCAATTCCACCCGTAAATCAAAGTAACAAGAAACAAATTCCCCTCGAGATGGCTTGGCCATTGCCTATCCATAAATCCCAAGGATTGAAATTAACAAGGTCAATCATTGACATTGGTACCATGGGTTTTCTCTATTTACTCTAAAAACCATGGCTTTGCTCTATTTACTATATTTTGTGACAGTAATGAACATGGCATCATTAGCAAGAAGGATGATTATGTCCATTCACAAAAAGAAAAGCATTGAATAATTTAAACAGGTCATTTGCATTCAATGGGTATAAATATTTCAACATGAATAGAGATCATGAAAAAAGTTGAATAAATGCATTGAATAAGGTGAATTGGTTATTTGCATTCATTTATATTGACCAATTTAATTTAATGTAATATCAATGCAAATTTTTTAATGTAATTTTTTTAATTTTAATGAAACACTTGTGTTGAAGATGTTAAAAGAGCTTCAAACCCTATTAGGAGGATGTTTGTAGAGGATCACTTTGGGCATATTGAACACATAGAATATCTAATGGAAGAGGACATTGATGTCCCTGAAGAAATACAAGCTCAGAAAATTCCAATTTCGATGAAGAATTTGGCCTACATGATATTGTTTGTTAGTTTCATGTCTTGAAGAAAATGTTAACTTTGACAACTTTTTGATAAGATATATTGGTAATGTTTTGACTTTCAGACTTTATTTTAGAAATAAACTTTCTATATTTAATGTTTTTGATATGTTATTTACATATATATGGTATAGTTTTTCTTGAATTTATGTGAATGGCCACTTTTTAAAAAATAATATAAAATGGTATCATTTTTATACAAAAAATCTCTGAAAATCCATTAAATATGGCTTTAAATGTATTTATTTTCTCGAAATTTTACAATTTTGTCCATAAAAATGTCATGTTTTCTCCTTAAAAATGTCTTATTTTAAATTAAAAAATTGCAAAATGTATATGTTTTTCATTATAACTTGCTTCTAAATGTATGGTATTTTGTTAAATTTCTAAAACAACACTTGAAAATAGAAATTAAAAATATTTTACCACAAAGATTATTCAAATGCCCAAAAAAATGCCACAAAATGAAAATGTGTGATATTGGTATCAACCCTTTTTGAAACGAAGGTAATAATAGCTACTAAAATTAGGAGAGAGGAAAATGAGAAATGTGTCGATTTCTCGTTTCATAGTATAAGTGGTTTTATGCCCTTAACTCTTTTCAAATACTGCCACCAAATGTCATCTTTTCCTGAAAGGTTATATATAGCCATTCTAGCCTTTAACTTGTTAGAATAGTTATATATTTGGAAGTACTTCTTCATCCCATATAACGAGGATTCAACTTCCTCCCCCTTCTCAGTCTCTCCATTAAAGGTTGCTAGTTTTATCTTTTTGAATTCCCCAAAAATTTCCTCATAAGGTTTGTATTTCCTCTTTTTAGTGTATTGATTATCATCACTACTGTCACTAGTAGAATGGTAATTTCATTGTTCACCAAACACTTCAGAAGATGAACTACTTTCAGTTTTAGTATGTTTCATCTTTTTAGATTTACGTTGATGGCTGGTATCTTCTGATTCTGTTCTTCTACCCCTACCCTCAATTTGAAACTTTTTAGTTAGGATCTGATTCAGCTCTTCTTGAGCCCTCAGAATCCTTTCATTTTCTCATTTTACAGACTCCATTTCAGTTTTTAGGACCTTTACAGTTTGTAACAATTTTGAAGAATTGGTAGTTAAATCCTCTCGTATAGGATCTCTTGGTAGATTTCATGCTTCAGTAACTAGAGACTCCTCCTTTGCATACTCTTCCAGCCTTTCCATACCTGCCTGTTAAACTTCGGAAAACAATTCTTTGTTGAATAAAATTTAAAATAAAATATATCAGCAAAATAATTTAATTTACTGTTTCATGAAATCTAGTTGGGCTTCATCAAGGCCTAGTGTTCAAACCTTATGCTCTGATACCACATGTCAAAACCCCAAATTTTCATAAAAATTTAAAATTTTGAAATACATAAATAGCTGAGAATGCGGTATGCTAACAGCTAACAATTATCTATAAAATAATTGGTTAACAGATTAGTTAATACATAATCTTAATTAAGTAACTTAGCATTCTACTTTTGATACAAAGTTAGGTTTATTTTGTGTAATAATTTAACTTTCAGTTTTGCTGATGAGTTTTTAATTTGCGACAAGTAGGTGGAACTGTCTTGGATTTCTGGGGGCTTACTTAGTGTTAAGCTAACGCAAAAAGATTACTTGTCCTTATAGGTTTTTACAGGTATGAATGATCGAGTAACGCCTTTTAATTCCATAAGCATCCAGCTATATTTCTAAATGCAAAATAAAAAGCTTGGTAAATAAGCTATTACATATCAATCTACTTTTATGAGTTAAAACAAGTAGTTTGTTTCCTTCAATTATTTTTGTCAATGATATATATATGGAAGAGTGTCTTTTTTTAAATGTAAATGGCTATAGTAAATATTCTTCCTCATTCATAACTTGTGATCTTTGTTTTAAGTTAAATTCACCTAGAGAGCAAAACCTGTAATGCAGTAATGATTGTTCTAACAGTAATATACATTATCAACTTGTAATAATAGTATAAGAAACTGCTTGTTATTTATCTTCTGTAATGAAGATTTCTTCCTATAAGGTTCTAAACATTACAGTGAAATACAAAGTCCTGAGGACTTAGGGTCTAGTGGGATAGTTCCACTCTAGTTTCTTATTTTATTTTTATAGTATTGCTCTTGAATTAAGCTTCTGACCATAACAGTTAGCTTAGGTCAAGTCTTTCAGAGCGATTGATTTATTACCTCATGCAAGCACTAAATAGCTCTAAACAATTATGTTATTAATTCGAAAACATGGTTTAACTGATAGTACTTGTCATGGTTGAGTAAATAACCAAATGCCATTAAACTTTGTTGAACTGAGCTATGTAAAAGAATTCATAGCCAACCTCCTAGTATTTTCTATCCACTAAACTATAAATTTTCTATGATACTCACCAAAACAATATTGTTTATAATGCATCCATGTTTACTAGTAATTTTGGTTATAATCTATGTTGTATAAAACTATGTTGTATAAAACTATCGAGTCAGAATTTAAACGTTGGTGGCAATAAGATTAGCTATACAAGTCTATTATGAATACTTTAGTGATATCGTAGTTGGCAAGGTGATGAAATAACCTTTTTAATTTGTATCTTCCAAGTATCATAATATTTACTTCATAAACTTAGATTCGATAGCTCAAGGCTTATCAATGTTGAAATTTTAATATTTAAGCTGTGCCTAAATGGATAAATCATTAGTGATAAACTAAAGCTTTATGCTTAAAAATACCTTGAGCATGAATAAGCATAAAATACCTTGGGCATGTATAAACATAAAATACCTTGGGAATGTATAAACATAAAATACTTTGAGTATGTATATAGATTAAGAATTTGCATTGATTTCGTGATCAAACAAAATCTTGATATGAAATAACATCTAATTATATAGTTCATATTATAATTTGCAAAGAAAATGGGATGTGGCATTAGACCACTCCATCGATTGGGTTATGGGTAAGGTAATGTATAAAAACAAGGCTTGAAATCGCGCTCGTCCCAAACTATATGATGCATAAATTATAAGTGTTGGTAATAAATCCCGATTCAATATTCTATTCATGGCTAAAATATTAATTTATATATTACAATGAGGCGGTTGAGAACCAGCCTTTTCACCTTCCCATGCAACTATTCAAATTCCTATTTATTTATTTATTTACAATAATCCCGACGGATTATATTCTAACAATTCCCCTCTTAATCCGAAGGGATGTTCGTAAGTTCGAGCATGTTTCTGAATCTTTCAAACTTTTCTCGTCCAAGCGCTTTTGTGAAGATGTCTGCAACTTGATCATTTGTGGAACAATGTCGAAGATGGACTGT
>LPNX010701045.1:34830-61268 GCA_001517045.1 Pseudotsuga menziesii
ATTTATTGATTCATTCAGTTCTTCAAAACAGTCTTTTCTAAATGTCATGTGTGATGTTGCACCAGTATCAAGCAGCCAACAATCTTTGTAATATGAAAGAGAAGTCATTTCATTAAATCCAAGATTACAATGTGCAACAATACAAGAATCAGAAAATTTACTAGCATCTTGGTCATCTGTCTTCTGGTTATGCTTGTCTTTGATGGATTCCCATGAAGCCCAACACTGATCTGATGTGTGCCCAGTCTTTCCACAATGATTGCACTGCAAATATGATCTTTTGCTTCTGCCCCCTCTGCCTCTGAAATTTCTTCTTCTTCTGCCTCTCTCTTTGCCGCAATCTCCCTTGCAAGGGTCTTTGGATTGGTCTTTTCCAGCTAGGGCAGCACCAATACTAGATGCCAAAGAGTGCATCTTTACAACTGTTAGTGTAATTTACAATAATAAACTTGATATGACAAAGAGAAAAACAATAACCTTGTAGGTCTACAGTCTCTGCGAAGGTGTACAATGCAACTTCAGGTTTTAAAGAGATACAATAATAGTATCGCAGCTTCAATTCGCAGCAATTTCAGGGAGAAGAAATTCAGTATAGGGTCTTCCAAAAGGAAGCAAGGCAAATGGTGAAACCAGCAAAAAGGACAACAACTTTCAATATATACTCAGCTCCAAAACTGTAGCATATATTATTTCAATATACTCAGCTCCACAACTCAGTGATATCAATCACCAGAGGAATTAGGGCACAAAATAGGGTTTTTGTGCACTTCCAATGGTCACAGGCAATACATAAAAATTATGCAGCTCTTCAATGCAGCATGTAAACTCATGGCTCATACAACAATCTGAGGCTCATACAACAACCTCATCATTCGTGACTTATACACAGCATTCACAGCCTCTTTCACTCTCCACAAATGAACATGTTTACAGAATTTATGCACAAAAAAATTAGGGCAAAATTAGGTTTTGTGTCAACTGTCACAAACAATTACAGCTCCAAGAGTTTACCTTCACGTAGTTTCACAGCTTCACAGGCTTCACTCAGGCACAACTTCACGGCAAGCACACGCAGGCTTCAGGCTTCAGCTAGCTTCAACGTTGATTGCAAGCAACTCCAACTCTTCATCTGTGTGCCATCAGCATATATCAGTAGAAATATATAACATATGCATTATATTAATCTCTAGCGCAGGCTCTTCAACGCAATAAATTAACGCATATATCAGTCACTTAATATATCTATGATATATCACCAAGACGAGCTCTCTGTCTCAATATCAACGCAGCATGGTGAATATCTCAATATGAGCTCTCTGTCTCAATATCAACGCAGCATAGGTATGGATTGAGATATAATATTAATGCTTGCACGCTGATAGATATTATGAGCAGTCTTCATACCAACGCATTTACATCTTCATAGGTAGCAGCAAATAATACACTCAACGCAGTCACAAGATAGGTTGCAGCAAATAATACACTCAACGCAGTAAATTCTCTTCTTGGATTATTTCGTGAGACTCTTTCTTCAATGTGGGGCAAAGTGCAGGTGATCAGCTATTCAGAAAAGAAAAGCAGCACCACCCACAGGTTCAGGCTGCTCCCTAGAAGGGACGAGAGCAAAAACGCTCATGGGATTTTTCCTTACTGTTCTTCCTCCCACATACACCAGCGATCTACTTCACGTGGTGAACGCAATGATTAAATTAGTGACTCTCCTCAAACCACAACTGATCCTCTTTCGCACAATAGCGGAATAAACTCCAACAACAATAAATCCCTTGGTAATTCTTCACCGGTGTCAAATGCAGTCACGGTTCATTTCAGAAACGGTTTACTTCCACACTATTACAGCGTTCAAGACAGTCTTGATAGCAGCGTTCAACATATAATGGAGCGATGAGAAATGAAGAGGCGGCCCCAGAAATTAGGGTTCACTTCAGTGGTAGATTGCAATACACAGCGCAACATATATTATTTCTCCATATGCATAACCTTGCAATCAAATATATATGGTATGGTTCTTCACGCATATTGATATATGGTATGGTTCTTCACGCATATTGATATATGGTATACTCACACAGTCAAAGATATATGGGAAATGATGAGATATGGTATACAATCTGGTCGTGGACATTTTCAGAAATCGCAGCATCTCACAAGGAATTCGTACCAATTACCCATCAAATATAGCTGGGGAGACTGTCAACATATGGCTTACAATACAGAAAACATTTCACTTCAATTCAGTACAGCAAGGGAGCCACAGCAGGCACACCCTTCACGCAGAATCATACAACACGCTCACGCTCATGCAGAATAATATTCAAAACGTTGGGATTGAACAGAGAAACGGAGGAGACCAAAGCACAGTTCTGAAAAATTAGGGTTAGGTAATTAAAAATTAGCAGAGAATAAATGCAGGCAGGAGGAGTAACGCATACATTGCATGTGACTCCACTGGCAGACTGATGGAGCAATCTGGCAATGGACTGGCAAGCAAAATGCCAGTAATGGGCAGAAATGCAGCAGGAGTTATGGCAGACAACCCTGCTCTGATACCACTTGTTGGTAATAACTCTCGATTCAATATTCTATTCATGGCTAAAACATTAATTTATAGATTACAATGAGGCGGTTGAGAACCAGCCTTTTCACCTTCCCATGCAACTATTCAAATTCCTATTTATTTATTTATTTACAATAATCTTGATGGATTATATTCTAACAATAAGTTTGGAAATGATTCGAGGTTTCAAAGTTTATGCCATGCAACCGTAGGTTGACATTCATGATCATGTAGAACCTTTGAATGATTGCAATACTGTTGATTGTGCATAAAATTATGTTTTGAAATAATTGGAAATCATTTGCATGCAGGGACTATAAAGTTGACCCACTGCATGGTTGAAATATTTGTGAGACCACGTGGTTACTTCTCTGCCAAGTGTTGGGAGTATAAGGGTTGGTGTAACCCTAGACTTTGTCATTCTTCTCCGTCATTTTCGGGCCTTCGGGCTGCTCTGCAACTAATCCATGGCCGCCATGCTTACCCTACTGTGAATGATAATGAGCTTCGCATCCTGGTTGCATTGTTCAGTCTACCTTTTTTGTCCTCAAACCTTTTCTTACACCGTGAGTTTACCCTAGCAAGAATTTTTTGAAGGCCATGACATTTAGCTTATGGCTTGGACTGTGTGTAGTGTTTGGGTTCGTTCCTCCACGACCTGCCTGTTGGGATTATTTAAAGGGGTTATTTGCTTTTTTTTTCAGCCTTGTCTCCATCATGGGGTTTCAAGAGTATGGATTCTTATGCTTCGCAATGTGGTGACAGTGCTAGCTTCACTATCAACTTCTTGCTTAGTCGTTGCTTCCTTCTCCTTGCTGCTACTAGCAGTGGTTTGTGCACTCGTTGGACGTGTCTCTGTCACAAAAGAGATGAAGGGTTGACCCTTTATTTTGCTGGTAGTGGTGCTCTTGTTCCTTGGTGTCTATATTACCTTTGTTTCCAGGTATGTGAACTTTGTTTGTTTTACAGTTCTTAAATTTACTCTTAACTCAGTTATTATATAATGCAATAATATTGATGTTGTGAATTCTTATCTTACAGGTGATGGTTGACATTTCTCCTTGCTGCTGGTGCAAATGAATAGGGTCAGTTTCCTGGTTACGGGTAAGCCCTGGTCAACCCATGGCAATCCATACTTGTTCGTTTCTTTAAGGAACAGTTTCGGTTGGTCGTCGTGGCCTGTAAAAGACCCTTCGTGGTTTACTGTTTCTCGATTAGCTTGTTTAGTTTTTACTAACCCTTGCTGTTAGCGGGGTTTTTCGGCTTATTCCGTGGCTTGTAAATTTTGTTTTACTTGTTTTTGTGTACAGTTTCATCAATAGTTTTTGCAGCCTGTCAAGCCAACTCTGTTTAAATTTTAAGTATAGAGATTTAACTCTATTGAGTTCGGGCTCGGTTAGTTTGATGCTATAAATGTAATTTTGTGCACTTAGGTTTTTACCCTATTTCGATTGTGTAAAGAAATGTTTACTTGTTATATTTATCTTGCATTAACTTGTATTATTAAATTCTATTATGTTAATTCTTTCTATTATAGTAAGTTTGTTTATAAGCTCGGATATTCAAGCAAGGGTTGATACTGTAATGACCTATGTATAAAATAAATTCTTTCAATTATTCTATAGGTTTAGTTCATTAATAATGTGAAATTAATTCTTTATTACAGGTAAATAATTATTATGCTTTTAATGTTATCTCTCTGTGTCCTTATAGGACTGTAATAATATTTGATAGTTTGAAAGTTCAGAATACTAGATAAATCCAAATCCTTGGATTTTTGCTTTTCTAGTTATTAATTACAATATTATTACTATAATTTACAATGTTAATACTATAAATTATAATGTTAGTATTTATAATGTTAATACTATAATTTATAATGTTTAATATTATGAGGGTTTCGACCCTGTACTTTCTTTTATAATTAATCTTTGTTTAGTTATTTAAATGTCTTTGTTCATTTATAAATAATATTTATTAAATATTATTTACCATTGTATTCAGTCTATTTTATAAGTACATAGATAGGTTTTGTTATTATTTCCTTGTTACATTATTATAATTATTATTCTTAATTTATTTATAATAAGAACTATACTAGAATTACCCTACTTGAAATGTTAACATTTGTAGAAATAGTTAAGCAGTATGAACAATAAAATAACTCTATAAAATGACTTGGTTCTTTCTTATCAGAAATAAATGAGTGTTTATCTAAGTTAAATATTTTACCTATGTGGCATGTTAGTAGTTTCATTTTACAGAAATACAGTTCTGCAATAAGATAAATAACCTATTTACAATAATCAACTTGTTTAAAGAAGTAAACCTGTTGTTTGTAAAGTATTATGAATACTTCTTTGCTAGCATTATTAATACAATAGTATGGTTTTTAAACAATAACTTAATTAGACACAATAGTATCCTTTCCAGAAAACATCTATATACAGAAATAAATTACTCCATTGTTCTGAAATACAAAATAACTCTATTCAATCCATATTTCTATCATAATTCATCTATTTTAAACACACTACCTGTGCTAGAGTACGGTCTGGTTTATTCCAAATGGGGAAAAACACAGGTAGGGTTATCTCATCCAAATACAAATTCAACAAACAACTAAAGATTATAAATTCTAACAGTTCACTACATAACATATAAATCATTCATTATTCATTCATTCTTAGAAATAAACTTTAACACAGCAAATAAAAGACTGTAGAACCTATTTTTAAAGCTAGATGGCAATAGCGTTGGGAGGCTATTCCTCCTTACCAACTCCTAGAGAGCGCTCAAACAGCGTCTTCTGAGGACCATCGAGCCTGTTCTTGGTCTCCTTGGCTGGGAACTAGTGGAGCAAGCAACAAAATACTAGTCCAATGACTCAGTACTAACTATGCACTCAGCAGCAAGATCTTTCAGCTGAAAAGTTGTACTAGATCATTCTCTGCAATTTACCCCTCAAACACCTTCCAGAAATTCCCTTCCCAATGAAATCCTTTGAAGTACATTCACCTGAATGATTCTCCTCCTAGAATGAGTATCCTCAGCTCTCTTCAATGGGAATTTTTATTAAGATTTCCTAGGTCTTTTTGGGTTAGTTTTCATTAATTGAGCCAGCTGCTTTGATCCCACTTTCTTGGGGGATCATGACCCCAAATGTAGGGAGGTTTCCACTTGCAACATTGGAAGTGTTTGAGGATGTTGCCACTTGTCTATTTTCTCTCCACCTAGTCTCATCCACCAACTTGACCAGTAAACACTCTTTGAACAACTCTCCCAAGCTGTTGTCTCCACCTTTTATTTATTTATAATCAAAATATTCATAATTACATTCAACATCCTTGACTCTGCTGAGTCATCAATTGCAACTTTAACATAAAATTTAACATAATGTCTTAGAATAAAATCAAATAAGATAATATTATTTTGCAAAATTGGGGCATGTGACAGTGTCGGCTACCATAACCCTGATTGTTGAATTTTCTTGGAAGTTACATCTGCTTGAAAATGTCCTCCCGCGGGTCCATAATATGCTTCATACATAATATTATTTCTTTAATGTTATAGTAGACACCTTCTGAGGATGTCGTCCAAACCCATTTTATATAAGAATCCATTTATGAGACTATATGGTGCAGCTTTCATGGCTAATATTTGTTTCTTCTTTGTACTCATGCCTTCTAGTGCTTGTCCATCTTCTAAAAACTGAGCTATTTCCTCTAACTCTGACGGGACTGCTTCTATTCGAAATAAATGTGCATCCGGTAAGTTGTCTTCGACTCTTGTCAGTTCCTCTCCTATGTCGATTCAGGATAAGTGGTCAGGACCAACATTTAATTTTCTTGGTCTAACAACGACTTCAAATTCAAACTCTTGGAATAGAAGTAGCCATCGACAGATACTCCCATGGTGTAAAGGCTTATTTACGAGATATTTTAGTGCTTGGTGGTCGGTATAAAATATAAATGGATTAGCTAGTAGGTAGTGTCGATATTTTTGTAGTGCGAAGACCATTCCTAATGCTTCTCTTTCTGTTGTAGAATAGTTTCTTTATGCTATTGTAAACTATAGGGTAGTCCATTGCATCGTCTCCTAGTTGAGTTACGATTGCTCCTATTACTAGGACTGATGCGTCGATGTGTACATGGAATTTAGTCGATCAATTTGGAAACCTTAGGATGGGTGCTTCGACTAGTTTTATTTTTATTTTTTCAAATGATATGTTGCATTCCTCTGTCCATTCGAACTCCTTATATTCTCTTAATAGTTCTTCCAATGGGTAGGTCATGTCTAAATAGTATCTTATGAATTTTTTGTAATATCATGTATGACCAAGTAATACCCTGACTTGTTTCGGGTTCACTGGTGGTTTTAAGTCGAGGATAATTTTTATTTTTGCGAAGTTGACCTTAATGCCTTCTTTGCAGACAATGTGTCCAAACAATATCCCTATAGGGGTCAGAAATATGCACTTCCTAATGTTCAAAGATAGCTGGATTTGTCGGAATCCTTCCAACATAAGCCTTAGCCATTTGCAGTGATCTTTTAACATAGAGTATATTGTCCAATCATCAAAGTATACTGCCATTATTTTGTAAATATATTCTTGAAATGCTTTGACCACAATTCTGGAAAATACTGCAGGTGCGTTTTTTAGTCCAAAAGGCATAACCCTGTAAGCAAATGAGCCAAATTCACATACGAATGTTGTCTTTTTCTGATCTTGTTTGGCTATTGGTACTTGGTTATAACTTGAGAATCCATTTGTAAACGAGTAGCATTCATGCCTTGCAACCTCATTTAAGATTTCATCTGCATAGGGAGTTGGAAATGGGTCTGTTAATGTAACTTTATTTAGCTCTCTAAAGACGACACCAATTCCTTGCTTGGTTGGATCATGTTTCTTTGGTTGAACAACCATTGGACTTTCCCATTCTGATTAGTCAATAGGGTAGATAATACCTGCTACGAGCATGTTATCAATATCCTTCTTGATATCTCTTTGTATTTATGAGCTAGTTTATATGGTCTTTCCTTTACAGGTCGTATATTAGGTTTAATGTCGATCTTCATTTCACCCATTTCATGAACTAAACCTTTGAGATATTTGTAATCTCTGGAAAATACATCCATAAACTCTTTTAATAAGTTCACTATTTCTGTCGTTTGTTCTTCATTCCAGTAGCCTTCAATTTTAGCCATTTTTGGCTGGTCATCACTTGAGATGTTGAATTCTTTAGTTTTTACTTTAGCATCTAGCCATTCTGATGCTTTGGCTTCATTGATTAGTCATCTCCCTTCCTTAAACTGTGAAAACGTGGCAGGAAAGTCTGCTGCATTCATTCGGTCGATATCTTCTTTGTCGGTTGTCATGAATTTTAGCACTCTGTGAATTGGTTTTGTTATTTCAACATGGTTTGATTTCCATCTAAAGCTTTTTCTTCCAGATTTTTCGTTTTCCATATGTAGTCTTGTTGACTGCGGTATTGTCCCGATTTGTATATTATTGCATTTTATTGTCGGTCGATTGTGTTTTAGGGTTTTGTTTTTTGTCGGTTGTATAAATGCTTTGATCTATTTTGTTGTTTCAACCAAGTTCTCATCTTGTGGTATAAAGTTGAAATATTTGATAAAATTGTATTTGAGTTCATGCCATAGGAATGTTTCACCTCGAGCTTCTTCCATTTTGTACCATTTGTTTGGTAAGTCAGAGAGTGTTGATGGAAATAGGTGTGGCCATGTACGTTCATCCTTATACCCAAGTCTTTTCCATTCTTTTTCACATGTCCTTATGTGGTATTCTGGATCCTGTCCCTAGATGAACATAGGTATTTGGGCTTGATTGCTTAACTTTTTTCCTCCAAATATTTCTATGAAGAAAGTTGAAGTTGATGTCCATGTCTGCAATCTTGATTGATGGGTATCCCACCATCTAGTAACTTGTCCTATAAAAGTTTCCACTAAGCTTTGTAGTCGGCCATGTTCACCAATGTTTCTGGATACTTGTTTTATATGCATGACTAGTGATGCTCTTTCTTTGTACCTTGGTGTTTGTGTACTACTTATATTTGTTGGTTTTAGGGTAGGATATTCCCTAGTTTTCTTTTCAAATATTTTTGGGATGATGGACACCACGAAACACTATTGGATTGGTTTTTTCTACACTTTTTGAATAATCTAGTGGCCTCTTGCTTATGTTTCGTAGTTCTCGACTTCCCAATCATATAGTTCTATGTCTGAATTGTATCCCACTGAATCTTGGTTGCCTAAGTAAATTTCACCATAGACATTAGGTTATGTGTAATCTTCATTATCCTGTATCTGATATAGTTGTCGGATGTCAACTTCTTCATCAATTGGTTCTATCCAAGGTTATCCTTGGGATGGATGAATAGGTACTATGACCTTTTGTCAATTTCCTTTTAGTTTTATTCTTTCTTTGTCTAAGGATATCAATGCTTTCATTTTTATTCCCCAAGGTGGACCTACTAATGCTGGGAAGGAGCTGGATCCTTCCTTAGGGTCAACAATTTCAAAGTCGAATTTGGTTGATATTCCTTTTATTGTCATGTTGACATTTCTCCATACTCCAATAGGTTCAATTAGGCCTTGGTCAGCTAGATTCAGGTATATTCCTGACTTGTATAGTCGAGGTCTACCCAATTGTTCCCAACTATCTCGAGTCATAATATTTATCTATGACCCAAAATCAAGTACAACTTGTCGGACATGGTATCCTTCAATTTCTAGGTCGACAAGTGGGTCGGCATCACTTTTATCTTTTTTGTTTAGGCTACATATATTATTTGTTTGTTTTTCGATGTTATTGTTGTGTTTTATTATATACAATAAGTCGATGAATTGCGATATTGTTTTATCTTTTTGTACTAAGTGTATTAACTCTTTTACTGTGTATTGTCGATTATCGTCCTCTTCTTCCTCTCGAGCAAATTCTATAAATACATTTGTTTCATCTTTATACAGTTGTTTTTGTTTAACTGGATTAGGATAATCATTCGTTTCTTTTATTTTGCTTATTCGTGGGTTATCATTCCCAGTTTTTGTCCCTTGTCGGGTTACGATATGCAAGTTCTTTGTATTGATAATATCATGTTTTTGTACACACGAAAGGACATTGGCATTTTTATTTTCATTTATTTTTTCAAGAATAGTAGGGAAATATTCTAATGAGTGATCCCCTACTCCACAACTAGTACAGAATTTTAAGTTAGTTTTGTCCTTGTATGGACAGTCTGCATAACGGTGACCTTCTTTATAGCACATGAAACATTGGATAGGCCGACGTGGTCGGTTGTCATGATTCCTAGAGAATCGACATCAACATCCATATCCTCCACGTCAATTTTCAAAGCATCTCTCATATCGATGAACTTCGTACCTTTGATTATTCTGATCATTTTGCACATTGTTTCGTTGCTCATTGTTCTGCGCGATTGCGTTAGTCTCGTAGACTGTGTGGTAGTTTTGTTAGTTTTTTAGGTTTAGGTGGCAGTCGACCGTGGCATGATTCTTCGTTTCATAGATAGCACACCAATATTTTTTACCATTTCTCATGTTAAATGGGCAATATTTCATCATGTGTTCTCTGTGTTCTTGGAAGATGGTGCAAAAACACTTTGTTTGCACAAATTGAATGTCCCGTCGGCTGATATCCTGTCGACAATTGTCTTTTGAATATCCGTCCATTGAGCATTTCGCACACCAGATATCCTAACTCTTAAGGTTTATCTCTTTTAAATATTTATGCATGATCTCGAGCTGTTCTTCTAGTCTATTATCTGTGGGGAATGCTAGAAAGTCTTCATCCATCTCTACTTGTAAGGCTTTAGTCAGCGCATCTTTGTGTGTTTTGAACGTCTCCAGACTTATGTGCCAATTAATATTCTAGGATAGACTTGCAAGAAACCATTGGATTAACAGTTTCTCATCAATTACATAATCCAATTGGCTGAGGATGTCTTTTCAGCGTTTTTCGTAGTCGTGGACAGATTCTCCTGGTTTTTGTGATGTTGTTTCAATTTCTTAGCTGCCAGATGTTTAGCATCTGGAGTTTTAAAAAATGATATAAATTGCACTTTAATTTCTTCCTTGGATGCATTGGGGGTTCTCTCAGGAAAAGGTCATATACGAAGTTAGAGATCTTTTCCTCAATGCACCAGCAAACTGTGCCATTTGTCTGTCTTCTGTTGTAACCTGGTTGGCATCCCATGTCAACTCGTAGGTGAACCAATGTCGTCTAGGGTCCTCATCACCCTCATATAGAGGAATATGTGCTAACCTGTGACCCATATCGGATTCATTGTCGCTGTCTTCTTCGAGAGGTGGCGGTGGTTGCAGTGGTGGTGGGGATAGTGGGATGTTTTGTTTATCTTTTTGTGTAGAAATGTTGTCGATAGAACTCTCATTTTTGTTGGTTGTTTTATTTGTCGTTTCTTCTCCGACAAGCAGTCAATCAAGGTCGACTTCTCCTGTTGATGTCCAACTGCAATTGTTTGTCTGCAGGTCCTATTTTTCTGTATTCTCCAAAGCTGTATTTTGCAGGGGGGGTGCTCCTTCATGTGTCGGGTAAAGTAAGTGGATACTTTGGTTGGAGGGGTATGCTTGAAGTGTGACCCAATTTAATTCTTCTGGTCGACTGATAAGAAGGTGATTATCATTTTTATCTCATCATCTAGTCGGCTCCATATACCAAACTCACCAACTCTTAGTCTAAGGTCCTCTTCGACAATGGCTTGTATCCTGGTACTCGGATTCGTTGGAGATAAAGGTACTACCTCTTGGAGAACTTCTATTTGGAGAGCTTCTCACTGCTATATCCACAAATCTTCTTCCATAGGTGACGCTTCTTCTTCCACGCATTCTTCTTATCGGTCATGACCTGACTCTTGTGGATTTCTCTCTTGGTCTACCACCCTAGTATTCATTCCTCTTTATAGTGCTATAGTTGTTTCGTTTCTTTCTTCGCTTGTTTGCAACATCTTCTCTCTCTCTATTTTCTGTAAATTCAATGTACCTTTGTGTGACACTGTCTATTCAATTTCCTTTTTAGGACGACTTTTCATCGCTGGTGATGGTATCTATTTTTAGTCGACTAGAATCCCCTCCACTTTACCTCGACATATGACCAGCTAGCCCCCCATAGCCTACCCGACGCTTTATAAAGATCGAATAGTTCTATTTACTTGCTTAGGAAATATTCCCACTCCCTTTTAGTAATGAATTTCTCCCACTTATTTTGTTTCTCCACTCAGTTAGTATTTTGTGGCGGTTCGCGTAGTAATGAACAAGGTTCGACAATATGACCTACTCTTTTTTCTATAAGGAATTTGAACAACAAGGTCTGTAAGGAACACAGGAATTGCTCAGTAAGGTCTATATAGAATCTCTTCTAAACAGCTTCTATCGAAGTTCTTTCCTTTATAGCTTTCTCCTCGCAGAATTCGTTGGTGATCTTTTCAAACCACTCCAACAGGTTTGTCCTTCCCCCTCGAATCAGTTTCTCTAGTAGCTGTTGTTCCTTAGTCACTTCTGGCTTTTTCATCCAGAAGTTTCTTCAAGAGCTGGGGTACCGATTCTAGAAACTTCTCATGCGTTTCAGTAAAGAACCTTTCTTTTGCTTGAGTGGTCATTAATGTGTTTGTTCATGTGTAATTATGCAAATAATTTTCTACCTTATGCTCCCACCAGTCATTAATCTCCTGTTCTGATATCATCTGCTTATATTCATACCAGATATGTACTACCGGAAACAAAACCAATGTTGTAATCTCACATATCAAATAGGGTTACCAATAATACACATTAAAAGCATAAAAATATAATAGAGACAAGAGACCAGAACATAGGTAGAATGACATATTATATTATAGTGAAAGGGTCCATACAATATTGATAACTGAACTGAGTTCTTATCTGGCTCAACAGCCTAATATATATGATTGACAAAACATTTACAAATAACTACCTGTTGGTTCAGTTAACCAACACGACCCTATGTGGCTGACCTAATCTCTAATTAGTTGGCTAATCGCGTTAGTCAGTTTATCATTCTAGTTGGATTACCAACTAGCTCCTCCAACAAACATCCATTTAACCCCTCTTATGGAATTGCATCAAAGGATGGGAATCCAATCAGTCTTTCCTATATTAGCATTGCAGCAACAGATGGGAATCTAGTAGGGCCCTCCTATGGCATTCAAAGAGAGATAGATGGACATCCCAGGTGCTCCTATGGCATTTGAGCCACATATGGACATCCATCCATCCCCTCCAATGAGAATGCAACAACTGATAGACATCATGTCTATAAATAACCTTGTGCCAAATCTAGTTGTAGGTTTAGTAAGGCACAACCCTCATGACGAATCCCTTCAAGCAGGGCCTTCAGTAAAGCCCAAACTTAATGATGTCTCCCTTCATGAAGGGAAAAATATGGCTATAGGTTTAGTAGGGTCCAACCCTCATGATGCATCTCATCTATGAGTGCACTCATGGATCTAAATTAGCTAGCTTTGTTGCACTTGTTAGGGTTTTCATCAAATTCCTAGGTAGTATATTTGCATGACTCATTCTACTATAGTAATAACTATTTTTAGTAGGGAAACTTTGCTAGTATTTTTATGATATGAAATTTTGCAATGAGACTAAATAGTAGTATCCAACCCTCATGATGTCTTCCCTGAGTGAGAGCACTCATGGTTCTAAATTACGTAACTTTGTTGCATTTGAGAAGGTTTTCATCCAATTCCTGGGTAATAGATTTCCGTGACTCATTCCAATATAGTAAAAACTAGTTTTAGTAGGGAAATGTTGTCAGTATTTTGATTATATGAAGTTTTGCAATGAGACATAATTGACTTAACCTAAAAATTGTTGTTTATGAATGATGGTTTTTTTGTTTTTAGAGTATTTTGTTATTTATAAATGATGTCCTTTGGTTTTTTGAATTCTATATGAAATTCATTATTATAATCCCGTGAAATTTTGTTCATTTGTTTGTTATAACAGATGGTGGATTTTGGTTCACTATGAATGAGCACTATATTGTGTTTGAAGTTTTGTTTACTAGTACTAGACTTTGGTTGAAAATAAAAAATTGTTAACTATGAATGATTAATATTTTTTATTTTTACAATCTCATGTTATATTATTTAATGAATGAGTACTAAATTTCGTCAAAAAAATTTCACTATGAATGAATACTAAATTGTCACAAACCTATAATTTCCACAATAATTTTTTTTTCGATATATATATATATATATATACTGTTTTACCAATGATTAATGTAATATTGATTGCAACATAAATACCATGACGTTTCACTGTAGAGTATCTTATACTGGTTTCTTAATCCTCTCTGACAGGTTATACACTATGCATTTGTTTGCATGGTTATTGACAATATTCTATCATATCTGAAGGTGACATTTTCAGCACTTTTTTACATTTATCTTGTTACATGTGTTTGCTAAGAATTACATATCCATAACGCTAGTTTCTTCCTTAGTTGTTGCATCCTAAAATTATGAAGAAGGAAAGGGAGACTATGGTGTTAGGCACCATAGTCTTGATCCCCTTACCAAATCATGGAAATGATACTGTGTTCGACCTAAGGTATAACCATGGTCTTCTGCAAAGTGTAAAGGAATGAAGTTTTAAGTGCTTGAATCAAATGTTTAAGAAGTTGACAGATATTGTGTTTATACGATAGTAAATATTTATTTATGGTAATAATATCATGGAGATGTTATATAACAATGCTTTTACCATGCGATAACTTTGGAGGTATAAGGTTATGATTTGGTTTGACCTTCACATTAAAGTTATGTCCTTGCTACGAGTTGACAACGCATCTAGATTTTTAAGAGCTCGCCTGAGATTTAATCTTATCCCTTTACTTGTCCTACAAGTTGGTTAAGGGTTTTGATAGGGTTATATTTTGGTTTTGGTCTATTCAAACATTTCATTTATCTATTTAACTTGGTATGAGTTTTTTGGAAGAAGCTCTACCATCTATGGATGCGCTGAGCAGCTTCACCCATTAAGTTTTACCCATATTGTTAAAGGATTCTTTACTGGTTTCTTCTAAGGTGCATTGGAGTTTTTTTCGGTTATGTTAATGGCCTCTACCAAACTCATCCTTGTTGGTTGTTGCATAATGAAACCATACCATCTTCCATGGTCATTCAACTTCCTTTAACCTACTAAGTGTTGGCTTAGCTCTGGAAATAAATTGATACACCTTCTTTTAACTCTCGGGTAGTAAAGACTAACTTCTATAGTTGCCTTTATTTTCAGGTAGAGGAGGGATAATGTTGTGCAGGAGGATATGACCCTTGCTCCTCTCTGCAATCAGATAAGTTAATGTTTTTAATTCAGTTATTTAGTTTTTTCATTCTTTCAATTAAAATTTAATATGATTTAATTGCAATGCAGGTGCTTGCAGTTTTGGGGAAAATGACGAGGGTGGCGGCAGGGTCACCACCTACTAGGCTCGCTACTTCCCAACCTAAGGTGAGTGTATGAAAAGTTTACTTTCTTTATCAATTATTTGAAATCCATGTTCATTTATGTGACCTTTCTTAATGCTTGGGTTGCAGGTGGCTCTTGGATGGGATTCGTACACGTATAGGAGAAAGGAATTTCACCATACTCAAGATAAGTGTAGAATATAGTTTATGGTTTAACCCTTATGAGTTTATATTTTACTAGATAAAGGGATTCGTAGCCTCTCTGTTCCATCGTTATCTTTTAAATCCGTTTGCATGTATGTTGTTTGGATTAACAGAATGTCATGTGTTCCATCTTCGATGGGATTACCACCACTTAGGGTTAGTGTTGGTTGTAAAACATGTTTACAAGTTACGATTTTCGGAAACAGTGGATTCCATCTTCAATGGACTTACAACCACTTGGTTTCGAACCATGTATGTTTATGTTTTATATTTAAATAGTGAAAGTGGCCCTTAGGGTCTGTGTCAGATTCTTATCGATGTGTTTCTTGATGTTAGAGATATTACTTGTCATGAATTTTATTCCTGCAAAATAAATAAAACCACCACTCTAGGGTCTATACCAGTCTATCGTTTGAGTTTTGGACGTTTTAATGATAGTTTCTATCATTATTTTTGTTTATACAATGGCTTCCATCTAACAATGGTGTTACTTACACATATGGATATTTTGATGGTTTCACTGTTTTTAAAATATTTGTAACTTGATTGTAATCTATAGAATAGTTTTTTTTTTTTTTTAGATTGAGCCTCGGGTTTAGTTACCTGTATGTTGAGGTTGTTCAATCATGAGATAGAATCGTGAGGAAATCGAGGTGGTTGTATTAGATCTAAAATATTTAGTTTAATCACCTCGACTGCAATCCTAGACTACAAGTAATTGATAATCGGATTATTATGATTTTTATTCTATTTATAATTCTTTCACTTGATCTTGGTAAATCTCGATCTTATCAATCTCAATCTGTATTGAGGTTTTTGAGATGAGATTATTTTGATATGTTTTAGCTTGGATTTACGTAATCCTCTTGTCTCTTATTCTATTTATAAAATACTAAATAAATAGTTTATAATTCTTTTTGAATTCAAGTTATGTGAATGGATACATTGTTGTGTTATATTCGATCTAGTTTGATTAAACAAGTTATGTAAAATTCAAGTAAGCTTAATCTAAAACATTTAACTATATCTAAAGTATACTTTCATTCAAATTACTAGTTGTATTAACATTACACATTGTACGAATTCTCCATTTAGGGTATGGATGCTCGAACAGAGATTCGTTAAGAAACCTTAGGTTCATAGATTTATAAATACTAAATAAAATCAATTTACTAACATGATTATAACAAAAAGGAAAAATTATTGAATGAGATACATCGCAGAAAAATATATTGAAACATATGCATAATAATAATAATATTCTAAACATATGCATAATAAGAATAATATTCTAAATAGATGAATAATAGTATTACTGTTAAAAAAAATAATTATGATTCATAGTTAACTTGAGATTCTACTTTAAAACTAACTCGAGAAGATAAAAGGTAGAATAGAGAACTTAACACCACTGTCAGGAACACAAAAATGGAATAGTTGTTCCTCTTGACCAACTCCTAGAGCATCCAAGTCACTTGCGCTAGAACCCCCAATCATGTTTGTGTAACCAAAAGAGAAAATACTGCTTAATGTGTCATCTCTTGAATTAACATATCAATTCTCTTCCCATTCCTATCCTCGTTAAATGGACATACTATTATATAGTATTTTTCCTATGAATTGGTCATTTATGAGCCTCCTTCTCTTTACCACTCCACAAGGAGTTGTGACCTGATTTTGGGGAAGATTCCTTCTGCATATTGAGTTCTCACTCAACATATTCTGCCACTTCTATTTTTTTCTTGTGGGTCAACAAACACTCTTTCAATGTAATGTCCCAAAAATTCAGAAAAAATAAATTTGTAGGCTAGTTAAATACTACCTATCCCAGACATTAATTCATATTTTTGGGAATATGTTAGTCATTGTTTACTAAGTCGAAGTGTCGTAAATTTTTCTTACCTTTCTATGTGTTTTCCTATGTAATTTTGATGTAATTATGCACTATGTTTATATTCCTATGTTTATATTACTAGAATTGGTTTAAATGATTACTCTGCTAGTGATTACTATGCATCATACATGTGCGTATGCTTGTTCAGTTGTATCTTACTTCCTGGTTATCTATTTTGTTCTTTGTTTATGGATTTATTTATGGAAATTTATGACTTTCCTTTAAATTTCACTAGGTGGAGTGGCGGAATTCATATCCCTTAAAGGACCACTCAAAGAGGTAAATGGTTCCACTTGTTGTTACGGGGTTTACTTAGTTCATTGCTGAACTAATGCAAACTTCCCCTTTTTGTGCATTTTAAATCATTGGCGGAATATAGCTATGATAGCTAAACATGAAATCATACGACATACTATCTATGCTACACTATCCTATGCCTATCAAAGAAAAAAGGACGAAATTCTTGGCCTAAGTATTACTACTTTCATTGTTTACACAGAGTTGGGGTTGTAAGACCTGAATCTTTATGGTTGACATTATTATTGTGGATTGAGACTATGATCATTTTTATCCCTTTGATGTGTATTTATAACATGTTAATAACAAAGTGTAAATCCCATGGTTATAGGCTTAACTTATAACACTTGGCAAACATTATCTTAAATTTTGGATATACTATGGTTTATGTAGCAAACCCTTCATGGCATATTCTATATGCCATGCAACTATGGCTTAACTATGACAATGAGGGTTTTGATGGGGGTTTAATGCAAAATCTCAAATTTTTGGGTTTGGACTATATGGATGTGGGTAAAAATCACGTCGATTGTGGGACACATGGTTGTTCATTTATGGATCCTTGGGATGGGGGGGAAACGAGCACTAAGCTCTGGTATGCTAATGTTTTGGATTTATTTGGATCTGTTGTTTGGTTTTCTACATGGTTTGGTTCCCGTGGTTCAACACTACATTGAGTAGCAGGATCACTCTACACTAAAAAGGTATGCTCTCAGTTTGTTTTTCAGCGTTGTATTATGGTTTGCTTCAGGTTGAGGATTTAGCATACTTCTAATGGTGCTCTGTTTCGATTTGCAGGTGATAGGGTGCGTCCATTCGTGGCTCATTGGTGTTTAATAGGAAATTATATGATACCCTTCCACAGGTAATCCCTACAAGCATAGGCCTTTTTACCTCTGCATGTAATGATTAACATAGATTTGAGCTCTGTGTTGAAAGAGTTAATGTTGTGCATATTTTAGTTATGGGTTCAATGTATGGGTCCTTTGTGATAATGGGAATCCAAGGATGTGTTTGTAAATACTATTTCCATACCGGCTTAAGTGTGGATACTTTGAGCAAGGTCTGTCCATACAAAGAATCAGCTCTGTAATCGTTTTTGGTTTTGTATCTTAATTGTATGGTTTGATAATTTAATGGAGAGATCTATGTTTTGGTTTTAACTGATGTGTTAATCTATGGAAGTATCATTGCTTGAAATTCCACCCTATCGAATTGTAACTATGTGAATTTTACTTGTAAATGTTTATAACTATGAAATATATGGTTTATTTAATTTGCATGGGGTTTATCAATGCTTTGGTCCTTAGGTTGGAATACTATTGTATAATTTGTAAACATCGTGGTTGTAATAGCATAGATAGTAGGGATTAAATGAATTATTTTTGCATCTGAATATGGTTGTGGAAATTTAACCCAAGAGATAAATCAATTACACTCACAAAATTGCTAATCAAACATGCAAAATTCACACAAAAGGAGATTGAAATTGGAGCATAACTTAATCCTGTATTGAATAAGTGTACATTAGACAATAATATGAAGTAATAGGCTGCCCAAATATATAATTATATGAGATATTTTAAAGCACTAGGTTTCTATTCGAATTGGTCAAAAAGAAGGCTTACTAAAACAAGTCAAATCCCCCATAGGTGCAAAAGGGACTTTCCAAATCCATGAAGATCCTCACGAATTAGCTAAAGCAAGTGGGAAAGATAATATGTGGTGGAAAGAAAACTTATTCTTGATTTTGTATGGATAAAAGGAAGGAGTATGATGTGGTCAAAAAACAAGGCAAGTTCCTCTAGACTAGCTTTTCCTTTATGCCTTAAAACATATGTAAAGCAAGGCAACTTTCAGAAAAAAGCAGATATGCTCTTTAAGGAACTAGGAATAAAGAAGACATGATAAATATGTTCCTAGGATGATTCCAAATTGATCCATGAACCAGTTTAGCAAGTATTGACTTCTAGGAACATGTAGAAGTCGACTAGCATAGAGAGGGAATATAGGATTCTAGGAATAAGAAAAAATTGATTTAATTAATGTCAATTATGTGTAACTATGGGTTGATTATTCTAACACCCCCCCTTAATCTTGAATTTATGATTAAATATCAGAATATTATAGGTCCTGTCAACAAAGATTAGTCAAAATTTTACATACTACATGTCCATACAACAAAGGAAAGAGGAAAAAACCCAGTGGGAAAATCCTCCCTTAAACAAGGACATGAAAACAAAATTTTGGAAATCTTGTCATCAATCATTATTCACCACATGATCAGAAGACCTCATAGAATACTTTGGTGAATATTTCTGCTACTGGTTCTGAAGATGCGTAGTAGAGTAGAGCAATGGTACCGTCATGCACATGCTCCCTGATATGGTGCATATGGATTTCAATGTGCTTGGTTCTTTTTGTTTGAACTGGACCAGTGGAGATTCAAACGGTGCTTTGATTGTCACAATAGATTAATGTTGAAAACTATGATTTGAAACTACATTCTCCATGTTTCCCCTGCAACCATAAACATTGAGTAGTTCCATTTACAACTCCTCTATACTCTACCTCTATAGATGAGAGTTCTATGGCACTCTGCTTCTTACTTGACCAAATGACTGGTCCTTATACAAGCATGAACACATATCCTGAGGTAGACTTTCGATCTGTTTTGTCACCTTCCCAATCACTGTTAGTAAATCAAACTAGCTCTAAGTCAGATTTTGCTTTGTAGAAAATCCCATGAGTCCTTGTTCCCTGAACAAAGTTTAGGATCCTCTTGGCTGCTCTCTAATGGATATCATGAGGATGATCCATGTATCTTCAAGCCACACTAAATGCATAATATAATTCAGGTCGAGTATGTGTAATATAAATAAAACACCCAATCAACTGCTTATACAATGTATTATTTACCATAGCAGAACCTGCTTCTTCAAGCTTAACTCCTGAAAGGAATGGAGTCTTGCTTGGATTTCAATATTTCATGTTCAACTTGATCAGAAAATATGAAGAGCACTTTTATTGATGAACATTTATTCCATGTTGGGATTGAGAAATTTTGAGACCCAAGAATTGGCTTAACAATCCCAAATTTGTCATAGAAAATGCATGGTTCATTGCATCCTTCAAGGAGGCAATCTCTTTCTTTGAACTTCTTGTAATCAGAAGTTCATCCACATAGAGAAAAATAATCATTGAATTACCATGAATCAGCTTCAAATAGACATTAGGATCAGACTTGCATCGAACAAAACTCAATGACAACAGAAAGCCATCAATCTTGGCATACCAACCCCTGGGGGCTTGCTTGAGCCCATACACTGATTTCTTCAACCTGCACACTAAATATGGATTAGTTACAAAAAAATTTGGTTGCTGCATAGAAATATGTTCAGTCATATCTACATTTAGAAAGACACACTTTACATCCATGTGATGTACCTCCCACTGCTATAAAGCTGCAATGGCTAGCGGAAGGCGTATGGAGTCCATCTTTTCCACTGGTGAAAAGGTTTCATTGTAGTAAATACAATGAAACTAAGAGTAACCATTTTATACCAATATTTCCTTATATTTAAAAGGTGAACCATCAGCAGAAAACTTATTTTTGAATACCCACTTACACTTCACTAGCTTTCTTCCTAGGGGAAGCTCAACCAGTTCCCATGTGTTGTTCTTCTGGAGCGAGCTGAATTATTATTTCATGGATTTTTGCCATCTTGGATCATGTTATGCATATTCATATGTTTTTGGATCAGAATCTATCATCAAATAACACTTCTCAGTAAAGAGAGGATCTTTCACACTAAGGGCACTCTCAAATTGAGATCTAGTCCTCCTAGTGTCATTAGGATTTCCAACTAGTTCCCTAGCTGCATGAATGGTCCTTTTTTCCAACTTTTTTCTTGTAGGAATGTTAGGATATTCAATTAAATCACCATTATTAGTCATATCAGAATCAACAGATTCATTAGTCTCTTCACTTACAATCAACGGTTGTGGTCGTGAAGAGGACTCTCCAACTTCAACTGCTGCTAAAGGCTCTTCTTCGAACTGAACAATTATTTCAATGAAAGCTTTGTTTCTGCTCAAGTTTATCAGCCTATACCCTTTTGAACCTTCAAAATAACCAACAAATAGGAACTCTTGTCTTTGGGGTTGTAAATCCTTCCTCTTTTTAGTTGAAATTCTAGCCCAAGCCTTTGAGCCAAAAATCCTAAAATGGGTCACATATGGCTTGTGCCCACTCCAAGCTTCAAAAGGAATCATAGCATTAAGCTGATTATGTGGCACCCTATTCTAGATATAGGATGAAAATTTTATAGCTTAGGCCCAAAAATTTGGTGGCAAAGTTTTATCCTCCATCATACAAGTTGCAATCTCCTTCAGTGTTCTATGCTTTCTCTCAGTAACACCATTTTGTTGTGGTGTGTAAGGGATAGAATGATGCACCTAGATACCTGCATATTTGCAATAGTGGATGAAATCAGACTTGAAATACTCACCACCATTTTCATATATGAGGATCTTGAGTTTCCTCCCAGACTGGTTTTCAACCAAGGCTCTAAAGACTTTGAAGAGGTCAAAAGCTTCAGACTTATGCTTTCGGAAGTGAACCCAACAATACATGGAAAATTCATCTATTAAGGTGAGTGCATATTTGGATTGAATCATGGAAATATTAGGGAATGAACCAGCAATGTCAACATGGATCAACTCAATAGGTGCATAGGTTCTCTCATGACTAGCTCTCCCATACTTGTGCTGTGGGTGTTTTCCTAGGATACAAGCTTGATAGAATCCCTTAGAAAACTTGATGTTTGGTAACCCTATGACCATGTCTTTTTCACTCAAATCGGAAAGATACTTTTAGTTAATATGGCCAAATATTTCATGCCAAACCTTGATTGCTTCATTATCATGAGTAAGAAGAGAAGAGGGGTTTGAGTAGGGTAGAAAATGGGGAAAATTGTATACCTTAGAAGTGTGATCAACAACACCTTTTCCTATGACTTTACCATTCCAAATCTCAATGATTTCAACTTAATTGGGGTAGAAGATGAATTTATTTGGAGACCCAGTGTGAGTCATCTGATACACTGACAAGAGATCAGAGGCAAGACCTAGAACATACCACACATTATTGAAATTACCATGGTCAAGGTCAATCTTACCCTTTCCCATACTATCAGTTAGAGAGTTATCTCCCGGAACTATTGGTGGACCTTTCAACATGTCAAGAGAAGAGAAGATATGTTTTGTTGAAACCATATGTATGGAAGCTCGAGAATCAATGATGAAACTAGGTGAGCTTGAGGTGTCAGCAACCAAGGCATGTACTCTCTCCTTGTCTTTTGAATTTGATCCTCCTTCCCTCTTCATTGAGCAATCAGGAAGGGAGATGTTGTTATTCTCCAAGAGTTGGGTCAACATGTCTATCTGCTTTTTCATACAAGAGCTCTCAGAATGATATCCCTTATTGCAGTATGTGCACTTTCTCATTTCTCCTTTGTTCTTCTTCTTCTGGGGGTTCTTCTTGGAGCCCGAGGACTCCTCTTGAGACTTTTCCTTGTCTCTCTTTTGCTTAGGTGGATTTTTATCTTTTTTCTTTCTTTTTGAATCCAAATTCGAATCTCTAGCAACCAAATCTTGGTATTTGGAAGGTTTGATGGTTCCCATCATCACCAATTTATCTTGGTCCTGAGTGAGGGATTCCATGAAATCAACAAGCTTAGGCATCGTCTAGGTTTGAGCTGTCAATTTAGTGGCATAGAAGGTCAAAACAAACACTGAATATTTAGGACCAACCTTTGAGAGAATTTTCGAAACTATTTTCTCCTCCTTCCTTTCAACCCCACATTGTTTTAACTGCAAAACAAGGGCCTTAAACTTGGTAAAATAGAGTTGAAATGATTAGAAGCTACTGGGATTCAAGGAGATCAATTCATTCTTGGTTTGATGTCCTCTCATATCATATGTCTTTGCAAATTTATATTCAATATTCTCCAAAACCTCATTAGGATATGTCAATGAATCAACATGAAAGAGGAGGTCTCTTGAAATACTTAGACACAAAATACCATAGGACACGTCCCTCCTGTTGTGCCATTTTATTTTCTCTGCAACTGCATTCAAATCTGCTTCAATATCCATGGTAGCCTTGTATATACCTTTCTCTCTCAACAATATCTCCATCTCATCTTTCTAGTCGAACAAATTGAATGGAGTCAAGATGATCCTTTGAGATTGGTCCATATCTCAGCTCATGTGCCCTTCAGTCAGCAGAATACGATCCCAGTCAGTGATTTCAAACCTACAATAAAAATTTGGAAGGAGAGAAATAGATCCATAAATTATCTGATACCATTTGGAAATTGAACCCAAGAGATAGATCAATTACACTCACAAAATTGCTAATCAAACATGCAAAATTCACACAAAAGGAGACATAAATTGGAGCATAACTTAATCCTGTATTGAATAAGTGTAAATTATCCAACCATATGAAGTAATGGGCTGCTAAAATATATAATTACATGAGATATTAGAAATCACTAGGCTGCTATTCGAATTGGTCAAAAAGAAGGCTTACTAAAACAATTCAAATCCCCCATAAGTGCAAAAAGGACTTTCCAAATCCATGAAGATCCTCATGAATTAGCTAAAGAAATAGGGAAAGATAATATGTGGTGGAAATACAATTCATTCATGATTTTTTATGGAGAAAATAAATAAGGATGATATGGTCAAAAATCAAGGCAAGTTCCCCTAGACTAGATTTTCCTTTATGCCTTAAAACATATGTAAAGCAAGGTAGCTTTCAGAAAAAGCAGATATGTGCTTTAAGGAACCATGAATAAATCATACATGTTAAATATGTTTCCAAGATGATTCCAAAGTGCTCCATGACCTAGTTTAGCAAGTATTTACTTCCAGGAACACGTAGAAGTCAACTAGCATAGAGAGGGAATCTAGGATTCTAGGAAGAAGACAAAAATGATTTAATTAATGTCAAATATGGGTAACTATGGGTTGATTATTATAAAAATGGTTTGTGTTTTATTTTTAATGTGGATTATGGAAGGATTTTACCTCTCGGCCATGAGCCTGAATATGGAAACACAACATGTATATTCTATTGTTTTATTTAATGCATAGTTGTGACATAGTAGTGATTTTTATTATGGTTTAAGACTTGGGTTGATAGTCGACATTTGATAGCTATGATTCAACCCTCATGATAATATGCATCCTATGTATAATTTGTTGGATGTTACTCTGTGTATTTTGGTTCTATTGACGTAATTTATATTTGATGTTTTAAAATCGATCCCTACAGGATTTGATTCCTGCGTAAGTGTTTGTTTTAGTTTTTGTCTGTAACAAAAAGGTGAGCCTACAATATTTGATCTTGGGCTATCCAACGCATGGAATGCTGTCTCAATACAATGTGTGTGTTTTTTTTGGAAAAGATACCAACAGGATTCGATCCTGTCTCCTTTTAATGAATACGTTGTTTAATAGTTGGATTGTATTATGTATAACATTGGTTCTTAGGTTTGGTAGTAAATAGTAGAGATATTTGATATAATAGTCCGGCCTACAACCATACCTTAACAAGTCTCGATGGCTCGCATGTTATGCTGAGAATTTTATAATGGAAATTAGTGTTTGGGGTTTGTTTAAGAATTAACTTTGTTATGTTATTTGTAGGTTTAGGGTTTAACTATGTTTATTCTGTTTAATTATGCTATAATGGTTTAAGTTTAAGTATTGAAATGGTATTTAAATTTATGTTTTAAGCAAAATCATGTATAATAGTTTCGATGGGTGAAATAATAAGTACATTGGAAATATGTTATCTGGGAGTAGTGGAAGATCTAGAGTTGGATTTTAATTATTTCCTTGGGTGATATTTTATTAGTTAATTTTAATGTGGTTTATATACATATAAACTATGTTTTTACTCTTGTATTTAAGTTGAACAATAACGAGGAAATATAGCTAACTTAATTATTTTGGACTCTGTTAAAACAAATATGGCCCTTAGAGAAGACTAAAATTAACATGTAAATGATGAAAGAATAATGCAGAAATAGCAAATACAATATTCTCCAATGGTTTTGAAAACTGATAAAACTATAGGTGATAGTGTATCATTACATAATATGAATAAGATCTATATTTTCTTAACTAGAAAATCATGTCTAAGTAAACAAAATAACCTATTTACAATAGACAGATACTATTTATCCTTCTAGAATTTAATCCCTTTATTTAATAAGAAAACCTGTGTAAATTATAAGGAAGATCAAGAAACCCCATACTTGCAAGTTGAAGCTAATTTAATGGTTGGAAACCATGCACACCCAAACACACAACATTACTGAGGACATAGATATTTTTGACCTCTGTTCAGATAAGCAAATAACTTCAGAACTATCACATTCTACCCAACCATGACCCGAAACCATTCCTGGTTTCATTCTGAATCCCCTCGAGTTGGTTACAACATGAAAGTAGCTTAGAGCTCCTAAGGTAATGCTTCCCTATCCAGGATAATAGGTTCGATATCAGTTTTGTTTTCTTCTTCAGAAAAATGTTCTCCAAGAACTCTCTTGAGAATAATAAGGTAGAATCATGGAATAATCCAAAGATCCCCAAGTCTCCCTTTGGATTGTGTCTTTATAGACATACTTTTTAGGGAAAGGGGAAATTAAATCAATAATCATTTGTTTTCTTGAAATAACCATTTTTATTTAATTTAGGTAAGTTTAATATTTATTTAAGTTTAACTTAGGAACTTTTGACTAGTTCCAATTTTGACTCTTTTAGGTATTTAATATTTAATTAATATTAGTAAAATAATAATATATAGATCCTTTCATTATTATTCATAGTTACTAGTATTATTACTTGTACTTACTCTTTTATACATATTATGTATACATATTATGTATAT